>RPFO01000584.1:125000-220000 GCA_009746045.1 Mesostigma viride | reverse complement strand
CCTGCCCCCCAGAGCCGCTGGAGGTGCCAGTGACACCCTCCATGGGAGTTGCCTCCCCCGCCTGCGCCGGAGGCGCCGGTGTCGCTGCCGGGGTCCCTGCGACCCCGGGAGCTGGCGTCGCCGCCGGGGTCCCTGCAACCCCGGTGGCCTCCTCAGCCACCTGGCCCCCCACGCTGGGCGGGGGAGCCCGCTGCTGAGGCTGGACCCTCTGCCCTGCCAGAGGGTCCTGGGTGGTTACACCACCCATGGGCGTGGTAGGGGCGACTGCCGCCCCGCGCTCCGTCGCAGGCGGCATCGCAGCCGCCTCGCGCCTGTCAGCTTCCCAGCCAACTGGCGTGACTTGTGGCCACGGCGGCAACGGAGTCAGCGCGATCTCCTGCTTGGCCACCACGCGCAGCGCATCTCTCTGACGCTGCCTGGACGCCCACTGATCCACAGTGCCTGGATTGCGCCTCGGCCTGTTGGCAAAGCACCACATCCAAACCGCCACCTGGATCAAGTTGAACTGCATCCGCAGACGACGCTCGAGCATCGTGTGCGTCCGATGAACATCGATCGCATGCGTCGGCTCATCTGCAGTCAGCTGAAAATGCTGACGAATGATCCAGCCGTTCACCGAGATGAACGCTGGAATGTCATCTTCCCCGATGGGGAGAAGATACGGTAAGCGCCCGAACTCGATAGGCGGCGGAACATGCGCACCATATCGGTCAATGTCCAGGATGGCCATCTGTCGGCCCACCGAAAGGTTACCAGACGTCGCCGGCGTCTGGGAAGAAATCTCTATCGAAGGCCGCGGCCTCACAGGCTGCACCTCCCCGTCCTCTTCCGAGGAATCGCTTCGTTCACGACCCCCATCACCTGCGATGGGGGTATCACGTGCCCGGGGGTCCTGCCCCCCGGGTGCCATGGCGGACGAGCCGCCAGTGGCAAACGGGCGTCCGCTCGCCATCCCCCGGGCGCCGGTCCCCACCTGCGGGGTCCGACGCCTGGGGTGATCGGCGACCACCGTGCGGAAGGTGACGCTAGGCGTCACCCTCGGTGCATCGTTGGCGGAGGGCGAGCCCTCCGGCGAGAGTCGGGGGGATGTGCGCCTGGCAGGCGCCTTCCCCGCCTTCTTGTTGTCCTTGACGTTGTTGGAAGCCATGTTTTTTGTTTTTTGGAAAATAAAAAAAACTTTTCAGTCCAAGTTGGAACGCGTCTAAAGACGAAGGACAACTGCCGAAAGCTGAAATGGAATGATGGTTGTATTAGCAATAATACAATGAGAGTAGTGTAAGCTTGAGGGCTCAGAATGGAACGTCTGGGCAAACTCGGGTGCTGCGGCACTCCCCAGTGCTACGCCGATATGCCTATGGCAGTGCTCACTGCAGCACCTGCCAGTGGACAACTGGACACTGCAATGCCATGCGACCACGTCACTAGCAACCAGCTAAGACTCGGCCCGTCAGGCCCGGCTACACCGGACCTGGCGGGTCGATCTAGCACCTAGGAACAGTCTGGCACTAACTGCACGTCAGTCCACATGACGCCTCAGTACCGTACGCCCTGCCGTACAGTACTGAGGTGTCCCGCTCAGCCGCGGTAGGCAATACGCGGCGCGCAGGCCGGAAATCCGTGTGTCAGCCTAAGCATCTCATCTAACTGCCCACCGTGGTCGTGGCCTGGTGAACAGATTTAAGGTTGCTGCCTTGCAACATTGGCTAAGACGCGCTGTGAAAGACCAAGAGCTCACATACGTTGGGAGCTCTTTCTAACTGTCAGGCCTTGGCATCCGCGATGCACTGGGCCGCCTCCGTGTCCTGAGCGTGCTCGTAGAGGCCTCCACGAGGGCGGCCTTGAGCACTGGTTTCTGCAGCGGGTCCCGGTTACGCTTGAGGCCAAGACCTTGGGCGGCCAAGACCTTGGGGTCCTGGCGGTAGAACGGGCCGGGGCGGCGGCGGGGCATGACCGGCAGGTGCCGGGCCGCCAGCAACGGGGCACGGGCCGCAAAGCCTGCAAAATGGCGGCGTTGGGGGCACCCTTGTCCAGCTCGTCGACGTCCGCCCGGGCGCCCAGGGCCGACAGGTACTCCCGTCGGCACCGGTTCCGCTCGTGCTCGGCGTCCGTCCAGTCCTCAGGATCTCCCCAGACCGGGCGTAGAGCAGACCAGTCAGGGCGGACCACTGGGGCGCTGTCAAATATCTAGCGATGTTTCTCTACTTTTGTCACGCATTATGTTATCACGCATTATATGCGGGGAAAATTGACGCCGTCAGCTAGGTGTTTATTTACACGACTTGTTGTTGGGTTTGCATCCCTATTAATTGCACCCACAGGTCGTTGACTAACTTAATATCATATACAATTATGTTTGAGTGTACTAAAATCCAAATGATGTTGCTCGGAATACAGCAAGCTTTACCTGTCAGCACCGTTACAGGTGCCGTAATTTACATCGGCTCTCTCCGGATCAGATCAGGTCCGCAGTTTGTGGTGCCGCCCTGGAGGCGATAGGACTTTGAGCCTATCAGACCACACACACAATGTACCATGATGTGGACAATAGATTACAGGCTGCAAAGTCGTTATTATCTAGTGTTCTTTCCGTGGTTGTAGAGACGCTAAGCTGCAGTGCCGTCAGATGTAAATCAACGGTGCATCATGCATTAGCCGCCACTACTTTGTGTGCCTAGAGTTGTTTGCTTGCTAGCCGTGTGTGGCCCCGACCCAGTGTTGGTCGTGTGACCCTGCCCACTGTTGGCATTGTCATTTGCCCTGGCCCAGTGTTGGCTATGGTAGACTGCGCCCAGTGTTGGCCGCACCGTGTTTTCCACTCTCAGTATCGGTGTTCTCTGAACGTAGTTTCTTTATAACAGATGAGAATGAACGCCGCTATGTGAGTGGTACTACGGGACGGTGGGCCTTGGGCTGGACCGGTTCCATGAGTTAGAATTAGTTGGCCAGTTTTGTATGGCCATTTCTAGTTCGTTAAGTTAAGTAGCAATTAAGTTACTGTTGCTGACGGCTCATGAGGCGAGCCCGGGCTACGCCGCCCTAAAGTGCCATTTGCACGATGTTCTAGGTCTCTTTTTCTTGTAATCGGATGTATGGGGTATGGGTATGGCGGATTACAAGAAATTTAATGCTGCCCTAATCGCGTCAGCCTTTTGGCTGGCGGTGGCCGATTAGAGATGGCGCGTGGCTGACATAGCTTGAACAGTCACGTGACTGTGAAAAAGAAATTAAAATTACCCTCGTCGGTTTTCTCCCCGCAGCTGGGTTCTTGGCCGACGAGAGACTATAAAATACTTCGCGTTTGCCTGCGCGTGGCACCTGTACGGAACTCTGAAACCATGAGTAAGATTTCCGTGCCACGCTGCAGTGCCTACCGCTTTGCTGCGGAATGTCGCAGCAGGGTTGCAGTTCCTGACTGCTGACTGCCGAAGGAAGGGTGGTCGGGTTACTTTTAGTGGGCATTGTGATGGACGACAAGTCTGTCGGCCCTCGCGTAAGTAGAAAAATATTTACCAGCATCCGCTCTTATGGGTGCGTGAGGTCTCGGGAATGTGGTGGGGACGAATTCCGGAATTATGCAATATTTCGATTCAGACCGAGACTTAAGGGGCCAGTTTAACAGACGGACCTGGGCCGGGCAGGACCAAATATTTTGGCCGGCCCAGTTGCGCTTGCGCTTTATCGGCCGCTGGGGTGTGTGATGAGAGCCTGCTCATCAACTAAAACCTGAAATATGGAAAGTTACTCCCCCATGCAGGTGACAACGTTGACAGTAATCGAGATATGGTGGCATCGGGTGACGTCCTACAAGTTGTCGTCACGTTAGGGCGGCACTGGCCTTTGAGGGAGGTCCGTGATCGTTAAACGAGGCGTCTTCTTCCTTGTCTTTGCGTGCACATTCAACACCCTCTTTTACTGGCCGAGGGTGGAAGGCTGGGGGGGCCCTGCTAAGGGTTATCGTGCATGAGGCTCGCTACAGCCGCCGGCGATTGTAATGGTCGTGACCGTTGCGGCAGGGCAGCCTCGAGAGCCACTGAGCGAAAGTGGTTGGCGGAGCTTTGGAGATAAAGCACCAGGAAAGGGGGGTTGGGTAACGAGAACTACAATCAATCATGAAATGGGTGCAGCGTGGCAGGCTCACTCATGGGTTCTGTAATTGCCCACTTATTGTTTTAATCAAATGTTGGTGGATTGGTAATAGTGGGAATAGAATCGGTGTTCTCTGAACGTAGTTTCTTTATAACAGATGAGAATGAACGCCGCTATGTGAGTGGTACTACGGGACGGTGGGCCTTGGGCTGGACCGGTTCCATGAGTTAGAATTAGTTGGCCAGTTTTGTATGGCCATTTCTAGTTCGTTAAGTTAAGTAGCAATTAAGTTACTGTTGCTGACGGCTCATGAGGCGAGCCCGGGCTACGCCGCCCTAAAGTGCCATTTGCACGATGTTCTAGGTCTCTTTTTCTTGTCCCGCCCTCCCTCCCTCTTCTTGTGTTTGTTTCTAGGGTAACGAGAACTACAATCAATCATGAAATGGGTGCAGCGTGGCCGGGCTCACTCATGGGTTCTGTAATTGCCCACTTATTGTTTTAATCAAATGTTGGTGGATTGGTAATAGTGGGAATAGAAAACGTATTTTAATACAAGAAGTCTTTTCCATACACTTGTGCAATATCTGGGTCATAACAGGCAAAAGATCTTTCCTCCGAGCCCCGGTTTCTGACAGACTCGTGTGGCACGCTGACCTCCGGTGATGGCTTCCTCAGCCGCCTCGACCTCTGCCAGCCGCCTGTAGCGCTCCGCCCCGCGTCGCTCACGTCGAACTGGTCCCGCTGCAACTCCCTCGTCGCCAATTACGCCTGCGAACGTACGTTGTACACCCGCACCAGTTAACGTAAAGGATTTACGTTAGATGGATAGAGATTGTTACGCTCTTTCCAACGGCACCTTGAACGCCTCATTTGGTTAAGGAACGTAAAAGTTATGACGTTTCCTAGGCTGTGCCGACAGTACCCCGCGGCGCGCCACTGTGGGCGCGTACGGACACAGGATGTACAAGTGTCACTTTGATAGTCCGCAGGACGTTGACAGGACTTGTACAGAACTTGATGGTCAATTGATAGGTAGGGGCGCTGTAGCGCGCCAGGACCTATGAGACAATTGATGCTGAGCAGTGTACGGATAGGTCCACAGGACTAGCCGTATGGACAATTGATAGATCTGCGCGCCAAAGGCGTGGAGTCGGTGGCCGCGAGTTTGCTCAGTTGGCCAAGGCATTCAAGTGAGCAAACTTTCGGCGCGCAACGCGCGGCTTGTTCAGGAACTACGGCAAATCGAAAAATGCCTAGGCACTTTTGGATTCGCCTAGGCAGGACTAGATCTCAAATCTAAAAATGCCTAGGCATTTTTTCCGTGAACTAGATCTGAACAGCAACGAATTGGTCGCAATAAAAATGCCTAGGCATTTTTAGATTTGCCTAGGCACTTTTGGATTCTCCGTCCTTTCTGAACAGCCGCGCATCAGTCGCAACTACCGTTGTAGCGAGGCATTTTATGCGTGCTCGGCATTTTGGGTTTAACGGACTGCACTGCACTTTGAATTCAAACAGGTGAAAGCAACTGTTGAACACGTTTTAAGGTGAGATCGGTGGGTGAGAACAAGCGGAAATGGCTGACACAATGGGCACCGAAACCATGCAATTATGCGGGGGTGGTTGCGAAAACATGGTTGGCCCAGTCCACAAGTGCACGTGCGGCAAGTGGATGCATGTTTTTTGTGGTGTCGGCGTGGGAGAAGAGGGTTTTGGACAGACAATTCTGTGCAAGGAATGCTGCGGCGATACGAAGGTCGCCAGGAAAGTCGCTCCGAATGACCTGGGCAATCAGCCTGATAGCGCGAAAGGAATCGACAAGAGGGCTGCTGATGACAAAGAAGCCCACTCTGATGGGGAAGAAGATGCTGAGGAGGCTGAGGATAGGGCCCTTCTAGCTGGGGACATGGCCATATTGGAAGGAACTGACCTTAACGAACTGGACCGTGCCGTTTTAAGTGGGAAAATGAAGCCCATGACAACTAAGGAGCAAGCCGGGACGGCGACCAATGTATTCAAGGGCACCAGAAAGCAGGTACAGGGCGAAGTATTTTTGAAATCAGGACAGGCTGCCTGCTGCGGACTTTCGTTTTGCGGTATATAGCGGTCATGCATTCGCGGGAACTCGCAGGTTTCTTTAGCGCAGCATCCTTCAGTTAGTGATTCCTTTTTGCACTTCAATCTCTGCGGTGCTGCCACCACGCGGGTTGCACAGGGATGTGCTGGAGATGAGGGAGGCGACGGCGATGTCTATGCCAAGTGCGATGGTGATAGCGACGGTGATAGCGATGGGGATAGCGACGGCGATGGTGATGCCGATGGCGTCGCAAATCAGCAGCAAGATGGGAAGGCATCCGATACGTCCCATGAAACGAGAAATCAGGTAAAGAACGGCATAGTATGAAATCACGACATCGTGGCGACTTTAGTTAGTGGCTGTTTTGCAAATTTGTAAATTGCGGGGGGCAGCTTTCGACATGTTTCTTTGTTGCTGCATGTTTATATGTGCATGACGTATGTGCATTCATGCATTATGTGCAATCATTCATTGGTGCTGCCGGAACGCGTTACTTGTTACAGGGATGTGCCGGATCTGAACAAGGCGACAGAGATGCCGACACCAAGGTCGATGGTGTCGGCGATCACGTTGATGGTCAAACCGATGCCGATGCCAGTGACCATGGCCATGCCCACGGCGATGCCAAGGGCAATGAACATGGCCATCAACATGCCCATGGCAGTGGCCAGGGAGTGGCTGCGGGTGATGCACTGCTGCGTTCAGCTGACATCAACCAGGATTGTTCTGGGACAGCACCTACCATCGAGCGCGGCTCCATCTTTGCAAGTGCACGACCCCAAGCGACATACGTAGTCGTTTCAGTGGTTGAAGGTGCAGGCTTCTTCATGGCCAAAACCACAGTCTCCAACCTGAAGGGCCTTAAGCAACGCTCGAGTCAGCGCCCCATCATTGATGTAATGACCCCTGTGGTGTTTGTCAAGCTGCCCCTTGATGGCAAAGGCATGCCTTTCACCCAAGCTCTTGACGGAAACGGCAAGCCCTACGCGATGCCACCTGGGCCAGCTAGGGATGCCACCTTGGCAAATGGTGAAGGTCTCTTGGCCACGCTTGATGTGCAGCAGTTCTCCAAGTATCCGGCTGCGTTCTGCCGTGTGGGCAATGATTCAGCCCCTTTTCCTTTCGATGAGGCACCGGGATGGCAGTCTTCTCGCCCTGCAAAGGTGCCCAAGCTGGCATCACCTGTGCCAGCATCTCCAGCTGCCAGGCGTGCATCACTCACGCCAGGAAAGCCGGCTGCCCACAGGCGTGCATCCCTCGTGCCAGAATCGCCTGCCAAGCGTGCTTCACTCACACCGGAACTGCCAACTGCCAAGCATGCCCGCAAGGATAGAAAAGCATTCGTGGATCTTACGAACACAGAGACGCAATCCAAGCCTACAAAAAAGCCTAAATCAGAAGACTCACTTGGTGGCATGGGCGACGACATCATGGGCAAGGGCAAGGGTAGCGAGGGCAAGGGCATGGGCTGCACTGGCACGCAGGATGCCAACATGGGCATGTTTGGCATGCAGGGCATGAATAGCATGGGCACAGATGGCACGAGTATGGTTGGCATGGGTATGAACGGCACGGGAATGGGTGGCATGGGCGGCATGGGCAGCATGGGTGGCATGGGCATGGGCATGGGCATGGGCATGGGCATGATGGGCAGCATGGGCATGGGCATGGGCATGGGCATGGGCATGGGCATGGGCATGGGCATGGGCATGGGCATGGGCATGGGCATGGGCATGGGCATGGGCATGGGCATGGGCATGGGCTTGGGCATGGGCATGGGCATGGGCATGGGCATGGGCATGGGCATGGGCTTGGGCATGGGCATGGGCATGGGCATGGGCATGGGCATGGGCATGGGCATGGGCATGCCAGGCATGCCAGGCATGGGGGGAATGGGGGGCATGGGGGCATGGGGGCATGGGGGGCATGGGGGTATGGGGGGAATGGCAGGCATGGGGCCGGGCATGGGGGGAATATTAATGGGCATGGCAAACTGCAAATTAAAGGAACATTAAGAATGGCACTACAAAAGTGCTTACAATATGTATCATGACTCAGCTGCAAATGGTGTGAGCTTGCATGAATTATTACTTGTTTCACTGAAATTATTCCAAGGAGTTGTTACAACTGGCATGGCATTTGTTTAGAATCAACGGCTGCCTCCCAAGCTCAGGCAGCCAGGAATTCAGGCTTTTGTACTAGACCAGCGGGAATAAGGGGGGGGGGGGGGGGGGGGGGGGGGGGTTGACGGAATAATTGAATGGGCTAGGCCAAAAGGCTAATTGTATGCAGTTATTTCGTTGATTTTACGTTACTTTGTGAGTTTGGCACCCAAGTGAGCAAACTCTTGGCCAACTGAGCAAACTTGCGGCCACCAGCTCGTGCCAGAGTCTGTGTAATCAATTGATTGACAGTTCAGCTGTGACAGTGCAGCTGAATACTTGGACGCGTCCCTAACAACCTATATGTGTGACTTGGTCGCACCGGGACGCTAGTTCTTGCGTGCACGTTCTCTTGGCACTGCGACCCTGTCGTCTGTGCTGCGTGCAGTCTTGGAAGTGACGTGACTTACGTCTGTGTTCCTTGTTATTAATAAAGGCAACTTCCTGCAAGAACCATGGCGGAATTCTTGGCATTCACTCTCATACAACTCGTATTACACGCCTCGTTCCAAATATGCCAAATTCTGAAGAATTCCGAATTCCCGGCGATGAGGAGATAGCCGCACCGCCGGCTGATCCTTTACCAAGACCGGCTGCGCCGTCGTGGCAGCAATTGCTTGACGAGGTCACGATATCGCTCGACGAACTTCATCGTCGGCAGCGCGCAGTTCTTCCATTGCTCGGGGATTTCCCCGAGGACCCCCAGTTGCCGCAGCTGGTGCCGGCTATACGCGCGCCGTTGGACCAGATTCGCAACATTTTGTCGCAATTTACGGTCCAGGTGCGTGGAGGTTTGCGGTCGGTGAACGAAGTCACCACTGCCATCGAGGAGCTGGACAACGCCATCTCTTCGCTCACCGGCTACCAGAGAAATTTACAAAACTGGGCATCACTACGCTGCTGCCTGCACGAACTCGTGTCGCACCGCACCAGCTGGCTCCGCAGCTTCTCCTCGCCTGGCCGCCAACTCCGCACGCACCCGGTCAACTAAGGCTGTAATCACAGTCTGGATCCCGACCAGACCGTGCAGCTCTTGCTCGATGTCGTCGACGCTCCGGTGTGCCGGAACGACGATGGTTTGGACGTGCTGCAGAATGCGCTCCCAATCCTCGACCTGGTCGTCGACGAATTGCACAAAGTCGCGATTAACAGGTGGACGATCTGCAAGCAATAAAGATAAATCTCGAACCACACGACGCAATTCAGGCGAAATGGAACCACCAGCAGACTGCCGATGAAACCGGAAATTCTGCTGCCGTTGTTCTTCCTGCACCATTTGACACCTGACGAGCTTCTCGCGTCGTCAACGCTGCGCGCAGCAAACAGCAACGACCCTCCTGGCCGTTCCGTCAAGACTGCTTGTAATTTGAGTTAACATTTTTTAAACGCAATGTATAAGGATATGGTTGCAATGCAGCAATGTGTGAATATGGTTGGAAACGGAGCTTTGTTAAAATTGGATAATGTTACAGCGCTCACACACTTGAGGCTTGTACACGAGTTTGCCAAGTCAAGGCAACACACATGAGGCGGGCTCGCAAGAGAGATGCCCAATTGGCACTGGCCTATTCTTTATATACTTGTGCACTGTGCTTTGCTAGTCCTGAGCAGCCTAGGAGGCCTGCTCAGTAATAACACTCCCGGTACAGTATTCACTACCTGTACAGCGCCCAGTTCCTATACAGTAGGTCTGCCATACAGGTACAGTGACCACAGAGCACAGTCCACAGTGACTATTGCATCTGCACCTAGAAGTCCAGGACTAAGCCTGCGGTACCAACAGACCACAGGTTAAGGTTCCTATTTCCTGCGTACGACGTATTAATCCAATACCGTCGTAGGTTCAGCACCTAATTCCTGTCAGCCCAGGAATTACTGTCGACCCCATATGTCGTCGGCAAATATTCACGTCCGACTTAGACGAACAGCCGGCTCGCGCTCGCGCGCGACCGGGAAGTCGGAACGCCATAACTTTCTTGATACTTGTCGGAATGAACTCGTTCCGGTGCCGCTGGAATCGCAGAGATATGCCGAATCAGGAACACGCCAATGCGCTTGGCGTTAACTGACTCCCCTCCTGAAGCAATGTAGCCTGCATTCCACAGAACGTGACAGCCTCTCCAGGCTTCTGCCACAATTCCTTTTCCCAAAGGAAATGCTTCATTAATGATGGGCACAAACTGACTCAACCACTTAGTGGGAGCAATCAAGTGCAAGTCATCACCATGCAGGCTAGCATACACAGGTAAATCATGCCACCTACCCAGCAATAAACATGGGTCCACAGATGACACCTTCAACCCACAGTGCTTATTCAAGAAGTCTTCCAAGGTGAGCCTCCAAATGATGGGACTGGACCTGAGACCTTCTAGACCCTTCAGAATCAGCAGGTAGTTAGACTGGAGCTCTGCCTGCCAGGCTACAGGAACTGGCACATGAAATGGAGTTTCACAATGCCACACCTGCTAAGCCGCACTGGGGTCACCCTTCAGAAATGCTCTCTTGAAATCTAGCAGAACTGAAGACATATCAGCACCCTGGTTCAGCATACCGACATACAGGCACAATAAAATACGCCATGTATCATGTAGCATCCCAGGTGTATACAACTCCTCGCCCAGAAGATCCCCAGTACCACGGTTTTCATTAAGAACTGGACGCACATGGGGAATAGACACCCCCTCCACTTCCTTCCGCTTGATGACGAATCTGAGCTTCAACCGTGTACTGTATGGGGGAACTTCATTCACAGGCTGACAGTAGTCAAACTGCAACCACTCCTCTAGGGCCTTGGCAAATGCTAGCCTCCAGGCCTCAAACATCAGAGGAGAACTCATTTCCTGGACAAGCTGATCATAGCTAAGAGGAGAATGAGCAGCCAGTGATCTCTTAGTAACACCAATACTGCTAGGGTGAAGAGCAGCTGGCATCACAAGACTGGAAGCCACAGGAATCTGATCCTCAGGCCACTGCACATTCTTGATCGCTTTCACAGTATTAAAATTAAAATCCAGGGCCCCGAAATTACTCAGTGGAATGTTACCCCTACCCTTACGAATAAGGCTATGAGACACAACCACAATTCCAGGGGTGCAAAGAAAATTCTGACCCAAAATGATGGGGCCATTATAATCTTCTAGCACCAGGAAGGAAACATCTACTTCACCCATAAATGGCAAGATGATTTCTCCTACCACTTTCAGATGAACCCTGCCACTAAAGTCAGACACCCATGCAGGAACAGCTAGACTGGCCAATCTGCCGCTGCCCTGTATGCTGAGAACCCATGATGGAGACCTCTGCATTGGTATCTACTTCTAGTGCAGCGCACTCGGACTCCCCCAACTGGCTGAGCTTGGACACCCGAGGCTTTTGCTTGGCTTTTTGCATAGCCAGCACCACATCTATTGCCTCTCCATCCTTAGGACAGGCAGATGTGGTCCCCTCTAGCCTCACTAAGCATAGAGGTGTGGGCCTGAAAGATGTGGTGCTGGCTATGCAAAAAGCCAAGCAAAAGCCTCGGGTAGCGTGATGTTGTTTAGATAGATGTTGTAGTTAGTGATGAACATGTTTAGATAGATGTTGTAGTAGGTAGCTGATGTAGATAGATTAGACTGGTAGGACTGTTTGCACCCATCCATCCATCCATCGGGGTTAACCCGGGTTAATGCTCTGTGACTCCCCAACGGGAGCACGAGTCTAATTAATCAATTAATTAATTAATTGATTAATTAATTAATTAATTAATTAATTAATTAATTAATACCGGCTTCCCCCCTGCGCTCTGCCGGAGCTGAAGGTAGGTCGGCCATAGCTCGCGTCGCCGCTGTTGCTGGGCCAGGGTCAAGTCGTCGTCCAGCGTGAAGCGAGTCCCCAAGAGCTTCTTGCGGCATTTAATTAATTAAGGAACAACAGCTTGTCCGCCTTGTACAGTACTTAAAAAGGTGAGGAGCACGGGTGCAGGGCCAGCCTTACCCCGCGCGCGGGGGAGGCGGACAGCCGACATCCGCAGCTCACCAGTGAGTTGCACGGGGGCAAGAATGTCGCGCCCGTGAGAACAGTCGTTGAGGTGTCACCTACTGGATGGTCGAAGTGCTTGACGATGACATTGTGGCTGCGCTGCATGGGTGATGGCGGCCTCCTCACGAAGGTCGAGGGCTTGTTGCTTGAGCTGTGCCGCAATGGTGGAGGTGGTGGAGGTGGTATGATGCTTGTTAAGCAAGTCCGCCCAGGTGGAGGGAGCATCGCTGGCCGGGCCAGCAGATGCCGGCTGGGCAGCGATGTCCTTCACCGCCTGGGCGGTGAGGCCGGCGGTGTCATGCAAGCACTCAAGGGCGGTGGCGGTGGCTTGGAGGCGCTTGTCGAGGTCAAGGAGCTGGGCCTTGACGTCGGCAGTGGAGGCGGTGGAGGCGGAAATGGCAGTGGAGGTGGAGGCGACGGTGGTGGAAAGGTGAGGGAGCTCAGTAGCCAGTGTGCCGCCCATTGCTGCCACATCGGCAGCAAGGGGGGTCACGTGCTGCTGAAAGGCTTCCGTAAGGATGGAATGGAGTGTGGGGGCAGAGATGGATGGAGCCCAGATCTCGCCATCAGAGCGCATGAGAAGGGAGTTGAGAATGATGTGCTGGAGTTGGGGGCGGGTGCACCCGAGCAGAGCGTCGGTGTTATACCACCATTTGCCGTCCGGGGTGATGAGGCGATTGATGTCGTAGAGATGGAGGCACAGGTCGCCAAAGCGAGGTGTAGCCCCCGTAGAAGAGGCAATGCAGGGCAGTTGCCGGCCGGACATGTTGGTCCAGGCGTGATCGTCGACCTTGAAAGCCTGGGGCCGAAAGCGCGCGGTTCTGTGGGGCGTGAGAACCCTCCTGTTTTGTCGGCTGGGCAGCTGCGTTTAGGGTCAGGCGATGCGAAAGGCGAGGCATTAAGCCCGGGAGGGTTTGGGGCGACCACCAGTGCGCGACTAAGTGTCAACGCTGCCTGCCGGACCTGAGGGCGAAGCTGCAGCCGGAGCTGCAGTCGCGTATTTTCATTGCCGAGCGCAGCCGCCAGGCTGCGTTGCGTCGAGGAGTGTTTGCTCGTCATATTTTGCGTAATAGCTTCGGAAAATTATATCAGCATGTGCGTCTTAAAAAGACGAAGCGATAGTCATATTCACAGTCGAATTCGGCGCTCAAACATGAAAGTTATGAGCTCCGCCGTCAGCCATGGCTACCTCGTGGCTCGTGGATAGTGCGAGCTAATAATAAGTGCGAGCAGCGGCACATTAGTTGTCGCCAGACACTGACAAGCTGGCACCTGTCTCCTAAAGAAAGTGGCTCGTGCTTGTTAGAAATCAGGAGGCAGTGTGCATTGTGCTGGACACAATGCGTTGGTGGCACATGCGTCAGGTAGGTTGTTCCAATGTTCTCTTCACCTTTCATTTAATTAGGAACATAACTCCGTTGGGAGTATATGTAGCACATCCCAGAGAAGGGGCATATTATGGCTTTTAATACATTCTGGGCTACTTCCTGCAAGGGTGGGAATGTAAACGACACTTGCTCTAGGTGCACCAAGGGCACCTGCACCACCATGATGTCTCAGAGGTCAATTAAGGCCTGTCATGGGGTGGACCATATTTTGACCAGCTGGCCTGGCCCCAAGGACATTCCCAGGAAGCTTGGTACGTAAACCTGCCATGAACTACTAGTACATCCAGATGTTGTCCCCCCCTGGGACCTAGTGGTCCCAGCTCAGTTTGAACACCGCATCCACTCCCTCTCCCTTCTTTGGACTGCCATGCAGAACAAGAAGCGGTGGCAGAAGATTGTCCAGGCTCACACGCCAGCCCCTGTGGGCAAGCCACCCCCCCCCTCAAGAGAAAGGGGCGTTTTGCTGAGTATAGTGTAGTTAGGATTTTATAGACTAGAAATCTTAGAGTTAGTTCGATTACGCGGCTTCCTCCACCTCCACCCACCCATCAAGGAATATGTGCTCCATGATCTCCCAACGGAGGCATATTATCATTTTATTTTAATTCTTAATGGGGTGGAAAGGTCACCAGCCCGCATGTAAAGGTCACGAGCCACGAGGTAGCCGTGGGCCATGGCTGACGGCGGAGCTCATAACTTTCACGTTTGGGCACCAAATTTGGCCGTGAATATCACTATCGCTTCGTCTTTCTAAGACGCATACGCTGATATATTTTTCGGAAACTATTACGCAATGTTATGACGAGCAAACGCTCGACTAAGCCACGCAGCCTAGCTGGCGGCTGCGATGAGCCAAGAAAATTCGCCTGCAGCTCCGGCTGTAGTTTAGTGCCCGGCCTGCCAGGCAGCTCGAGCTAGGTCACTAGCTACTCAAGCGTTGGTAGTGCACTCGGCTCGTACTTGCGGCCTCGCCATATCGGCATCGCCTGATCCTAAACGCAGTCGCCCAGCCGACAAAACAGGAGGGTTTTCGCGCCCCACAGAAGTTACCGCGCTTTCGGCCCCAACTTTTTAAGGTCGACGATCACGACTGGACCGACATGTCCGGCCGGCAACTGCCCTGCATTGCCTCTTCCTCGGGGACTACGCCTCGCTTTACGACCTGCGCCTCCATCTCCACGACATCAATCTCCTCATCACCCCGGACGGCAAATGGTGGTTTAACACCGACGCTCTGCTCGGGTGCACCTGCCCCCAACTCCAGCACATCATTCTCAACTCCCTTCTCATGCGCTCTGATGGCGAGATCTGGGCTCCATCCATCTCCGCCCCCCCACTCCGTTCCATCCTTACAGAAGCCTTCCAGCTACACGTGCAACCCCCCTTGCTGCCGATGTGGGCGGCAATGGGAGGCACGCTGGCTACTGAGCTCCCTCACCTTTCCACCACTGACCTGTCGCCTCCACCTCCACCGGCTGCCCTTTCCGCCTCCACTGCCGACATCAAGGCCCAGCTCCTCGACCTCGACAAGCGCCTCCAAGCCAGTGCCGCCACCGCCCTTGAGTGCTTGCACGACACCGCCGGCCTCACCGCCCAGGCGGTGAAGGACATCGCTGCCCAGCCGGCATCAGACTGCTGGCCCGGCCAGCCGGATGCTCCCTCCACCTGCATGGGCGGACTTGCATGGGCGGAGCACCACACCGGCCACCTCCACATTTGCGCAGCAACTCGTCAGCAGAGCTTGTGAGCTCCTGGTCCTTGCCGGCTGGAATGACCCTAGGCTGCTGGCTAGCAACCTTTATCCTCACACCAGGCCTACGACCCTCGATAGGCTCGCCACTCGTCGTGACGACCAAGGTTCGTGTGTGAAGACGCTCGTTGCCTCGTTGAGCCTCGAGCTATATGCAACCTCGTTCCATCCTTGTTCCTCGGTCATGAGCAATTAACGCTGGGCAACGCTACATTGCCAGAGCCTCGTATCGCTGCCCTGCATCCTCGTTGCAGGCAGCATACAGGAATCTCTGGCTATCCTGTGTCTAGGACAGCACAGGACCTGCCACAGTCCTGCATGGACTTACATCCTTGCAGACCTGCTGGCTGGCTACTGGCTTCTACTAGCCACAGGACCGTTGAGCCCTCAGTACACTGTGTCCCAGTCACGTGAGAGTTCAGGCTAAGCCTGTGCAGGCACGGCCTGCCACGTGTCCTGTCCACTATGCCCTGAGAGTGCACCGCCCTCGCCCACCGGTCGGCAGTACTTCGATCGGGACCTGATATCTTTCTAGTCCCTTGTCTGTTCTAGGCGGTTGACACGGCGTTGGAAAGGTCTCCTCAACCTGCATCCATTGGTGCCCCAATATGCTAACTCCAACCCTTTCTTGTTTTGGAGCTTGGACCAGCCTGAGAACCTATCAGCCACTGTCCCCACAAGCCTTCAGACATCTGATCCCTCCCAGAGACCAGACCTGCCTTTTCTTTTGGAACCTGAGGTGCCTCCAAATATTAGCTAGGCCTGCTCATTGGTTCAAAGGTTGCCCTCTGACCCACATGACATCCCAACCCTTTCTTTGGGAACCTGGTGTAGATTAAAGTTAGGTCTTCACTTAGTCAGAGGAGTTTGGATAGAGGAGTCCATGAACGTACTATTGTGAGTTCCTGGTCATCCAGTTATCACAGGCGCCCGTTCATATGGCGCCCGCCACGGAGCCTCCTTTATCTTTTGAATCCTTCCAAAGACTTAGAGAGCCCTGACAAATGTTAGGCAACACATGGGGAGCCCATGTCCTCACTGAGGGATAAACTCAGGATTCATACATGCCAGGCTGAGGTCAGCTGGGGAATCGAACCCCACCCCATATCCTCCAGGTTTGGATCAGCTCCTGGAACTGAGCATCACAAACAACAAGACATGACAATAACAAGATTATGTTTTATTATAAAGAGTATAACCCATAGTGAGGCCCCTGGCAACCACGTCCAACATGGTCACACAACCAGGGATTTTATTAGCATGCAACAGGTTGGTTACAGAGAATATATACAAATGTACAGCAACCTGTTAGAGCCAACACTTGGGCTGCCCTTGCAGGGTCCATTCCATGAAGACCCAAGGCCCATTACAAAGTCCTTAAGACTCTTCTGCAGCTCCATGACAGAGCCAGGCGAAATTCTCAGCCAGGGGAGTGACTCCACCCTGACCCCTGTCCAGCAGAGTGTGTCTGAACTCTGAAGGACCTGCTGTCAGCCACCACGTGGCTGCCCAGCCCACTGGGATGCCTCCCACCTAGAGCAAGGCTGTTTGGTCTACTCTGGCCCTCCCCCCTTGGAGGCCATGAGCCCACGAAGCAAAGGGTATTGCAGCTCAGCCTTCTCCTCCAGCTTGGTGAGAGCATCTGCAGGGTTGTCCACGCCAGCCACATGTTCAATGTTAGCTAAGCAAGACATTTCCTTGAGCAACAAATAATCAAGGTCCCTGCTCCTGGCCAGCTGCCTGTGCACAAACTGCACCATGCCCATGCTGTCAGTTCTTACCAGTGTGTGCATCTGCAACCGACAGGAAGCCACTTGACATAGCTGGTAAAATAGCTCCCTCAAGTAAAGAGCAGTATGAAGCCCTTCACAGATTGCCCTGCACTCAGCAATGTCACTGCTGGGAGTTACCCTGTTTTGCAACCGACTGTACCAGCAGACCAGAGAGGACTGTTCCTGCACCAGGGATATTAATGCTGCTGCACGGCCCCTGACCTCTGTGACCTTCCTACTATCCATAGAACTGTCCACATAGAGCATCATGTCAAAAGGCCTGTACAAATCCAAAGGACCCAGCATGAGAGGGGGAGACATGCGAACAGCCTCTACCACTCTCTCAGCACCCACCTCAACCAGTTGGGAATCGGTCAACCGACTCAGTACCAACAGGTCAGGAGCACAAATGCTGGCCAGCCATGCCAACATACCTCGTATTGTTGCACATCTGGCCTGGGTGATGGGCTCCTGCAAGGCATCTATGATCTGCTGAGGATAATCCTTACCACCCTCCAGCTGGATGGACCATGTACCCTGCTGATGGACCAAGGTCGCCTGCATTCCACAAAACACCATGGGCTCATTCTCAACCATGTACTGGATCTTACCCAGTTCAAACCGTTTCTGGATCCTGGCCAGAGTCAACTCTTGCCAAGTGGGATGGCCCAGGAGATGCAGATCATCACCATGCAGGGAGGCAAACGCTGGCAGCCCCTCATAGCTACCCTGAAACAGACAAGGATCAACTGGAGAGACTGAGAGACCACAGACAGACCTGAGGTACTTCTCCAAGCTCTTCCT
Organism: Mesostigma viride; assembly: GCA_009746045.1. Taxonomy (NCBI): domain Eukaryota; kingdom Viridiplantae; phylum Streptophyta; class Mesostigmatophyceae; order Mesostigmatales; family Mesostigmataceae; genus Mesostigma; species Mesostigma viride. Next base: position 201,941 of record RPFO01000584.1, on the reverse strand, counting down.
CCAGATGATGGGACTCGATCTAAGGCCTTCCACGCCTTTGAGAATCCTCAAATACCTCGTCTTCAGCTCTGCCCTCCACACTGCAGGCACCTTAACAAAGAAAGGGGGTATTGTGCGCCAAGTATCCTGTGCTTCCTGCTGATCACCCTTAAGAAAAGCCCTCTTGAAATCTACCAACACAGAGCTATAGGGTATCCCCTTCTGCAGAAAAGACAAGTAAATGCACAACAAAATCCTCCATGTATCATGCAGCATCCCTGGTGTGTAAAGCTCCTCATCTGCTAACTGTCCAGTGCCATGGTACTCAGTCACAACTGGTCTAACATGTGGCACCTGCACGCCATCTACCTCCTTGAGCTTGAGGACAAACATCAACCTGAGCAGCTGGTGATCCTCAGGGAGGACATCCACAGGCTCTGCACAGTTGGCAACTATCCACTCATGCCCAGAAGCAACAAAGCCAAGAGTCCATGCCTTAGCCATCTTGGGGCTTTGCATCATCTCCACTAGCTTGCGCCAAGGTACAGGACTCGTTCCTGGGATCTGGTACCTCTGCACACCCAACTCACGTGGGTCAAACGTAGTAGGGAGGATCAGCAGGTCCCCAGCAATGGGCTCCTTTGTATCAGGACCCTCTGCCTCTAGACCCCTCACAGCCCTTACAGCCACACTAAGACCCTGGGAGTAGCGATATCTCTGCAAGGGAAGGCGGCCCTGCCCTTCTAATGCTAGCTCCTCAGAGGATATCCTCACCCCTGGTAAGCACAAGAAGTTCTGACCTAGAATGGCAGGCCCCTGATACCCTTCAACCACACTGAACGTGGTGGGCACCCCCAGGATAGGCACACTCACTTCTCCCAAGATCTTCATGGACACATTCCCAGAGAAATCAGACACAGCTAGGCAGCTAGGGGATGACCACTGCAAGCCTGCAGCATCCTCTACCCTTAGAATGGACACCTGTGAGTTGGTATCCACTTCTAGTGCTGGTGCCCCACATGACCCCCATCCCGTGAGCTTAGATACCTTGGGATCACGCTTGCTGTTCTGCAGAGCTCGAATGATGTCCGCCATAAGCAGCCCCCTGGACTGTGGTGCAGCCCTGGCCACCTCTGGCCTTGTGACAGACGTCTCAGCAGACTCCTGCTCACCCTCATCCATCCAGGACAGACCATAATCCAAGCATGGTGGGTTAGCATCTGCTGCCTGGCTCTCATCCTGCTCATCTCCCTCCAAGGGAGGATCAGGGCCGTCTTCAGGCCAGATTGCAGTTGGCCTTCTCTCCTTGACGTGAGCCCAGGATAGCCTGTACACGTGCTTGGGATTACTCTCCAAAGCCACCAGACAAGAATGGTTAGCTTCTCAACATGGGTTACCTGCCCATCTTGCCACTTGCCACGCTTGCCTGGTAATGACGGTTCCTTCCACATCCTGACCCTCAGTCCCACCTGGGGCCTCAGCATTTTCCAACCCTTGTCCTTACGCCTCAATCTGGAAAACACCCTGTCTGCCTTCTTCAGGCAGGCTGCCACCACGTCCTGTGATAGCATACCAAACTGCAATGCCAGGGGAGAGACTGCCACACCATCATAGTAATAGGTTACCCTGTGGTTAAGCTGCTCCTCAATCCCCTTACACCAAGCTGCTTTCTCTAGAGCTGATGCCACAACAGGCACACTCCTAGCTGCTAGCACCACTGTTTTTACTTCACGTATAGATCTCTCTACAGCTCCCTGCTGCCCATGGCATTCCCTAGGGACCACTACCAACTTACAAGGAAGCTGGTCAGCCAGCTTGATCAAGCAGTCAAACTGCAAGTCAGCTTGCACCTTGGTGTACACCCCAAAGCCTGGCAACAAAGACTGGAGACCCATCAACAGCTGATGCTCCTGCATTCCAGGAAGAATGGTCAGCAACCTATATCTGCTAAACCTATCCACCCCCACCAACAGATACATGCCCCTGATGTGTTGGATGTCCACCTGGATATCCCCCCGCTCTCTAGCAGGTTCTCTGGCATGGGACTGTGGGAGGCGAACAGCATTCTCCTGACAGACACAATTCTGAGCAGCTGCACTGCAGGCCTCTAGCAAAGGCTCCTTGCCAATCTTCCAAGCAAACATCTCTGCCTGCTTAGAGTGGCCAAAGATATGGTGTAGAGTGTTTCCAGCCTGAGCATAGCTCAACCCCCTGTCAGCCTGGCTGCACAGAGAGGAACGTGACAAAGACTGTGTGCTTGGGATAGCACGACCCACCTGCTGTTCTCTTGCTCCAGGGACCTCCTCCAAGGTAGCTCGGCTCCCAGAGCCAGCCCCGGTTCCCACAGAAGCTGCAGGTCCTTCCAGTCTGGCGGCTTGACTCCCAGAGTCAACCCCAACAACTGGAGACCCTGCACCTGCCACAGGCACAGGGAATTCCACTGCTGCAGCAGCGTTATTGCAATCATTGAGTGGAAGCACCTCATCATTCCCAACCCCTTGCTGCTGCACAAGAGGGACACCCCCATTACTATGTACAACTGTTCGTCCCACTAGGGGTGATTGACTATTTACAGGGGACAACATCTCAAGTCATGGCTTACCCACCTGGCCAGAGCCTGCTCCAGCAGACTTGGCCTGGTCTGGGCAGTCACGTCGCCAATGACCCGTCCTGCCACATCCAAAGCACTTGTCATCCTTCCCAGCAGCAGCCTTCTTCAGGCCACCCTGGTTCTGGCTGCTCTGACTGGCCTGGGTGCCCTGGCCCTGGCTCTTGCCTTGCCCTTGGCCACCCTTGTTCTGCTGACCACCCTGGTGACCACCAGCCTGCTGCTGACCCTTGCCTTTGGATCCCTGCTGCTGGCCCTTGCCACCCTGGTTACCATTCTGCCTGCGCCTGTTAGCCCTCTGACGCCTACTAGGTCTGGTTTCTCCCTGAGCACCCTGCCCAGGGGCGTCACCATGGACCTGATGAGCGGAGGCTGAAGGGGCACCAGTCACCTGGATTGCCTTGCAAGCAGCATTGTCAGATGGACGGATATTGAAAATAACCTTTTGCAAGGCTGGCCACGTCCCATCTGTCTGATCAGCAAACATCCTAGCTGCATTTCTCCCATCCACACTCAGCCCCATGCGATCCAGGAAGTAATCTGCCACTGCTCTATCAGTCAGATTGAAGCCATGCTTGGCCCCCTTCTCCCTGATGCGTGTGAGCCGCTGCAGCTCCTCAGCTATTGTGCCCTTGATCTCAAAGGTATCATAGCTGAGCTTATAGTGATTAGTGAGGTTGAGTACCTTATCAGAGAACTCCTGACGTAGGCCCTCTAGGAACTGAGACCAAGTCAGCTTGTCCTTGACAGCTTGCCTAGCCTTGTCCCTCACACGCTCACTGAATCCCTATTAGTCGTGGATGTGTGGAATACCTGCACAAGGTTGACAGTGGGATCTACAGAGCATGAAACTAGCTCCATATCCTCCAACCACTTGTCTAGCTCTTCCTGTCCCACAGGAGGCTTGAGAGGCTTCTGGCCATTCATCACAGCCACAGCACTCATATGAGGTCTAGTCCCAGGCAAAGCACGAGGGTCACTGCCAATGACAGCAGCTCCTACAGGTGCTAATGGCGCAGGAACATAGCTGCAGGAACACCAGACCAGGCACACATGGTCTCTTACCAGGTGCTTGACGTTCAGCATCATTCTGGCCCTCCCCCGTCAGCACCACGCCGTCGGTTGGCCACCCTGCACGCTCCTCCCCTTGTGCCACCTCTTTCCTCTTCCGGTTGGATGCCCTCCTGCCATTGACGCCCTCTGCCGTTGGGATTGCCTGTCCCTCTGGCACGACGTTGGCGGGGCCTCCCGTGTCTGCCCTTGCCTCACCCCGCCATCCCCCGCTCCCGCCCCGCTCCCGCTGCCGCCCCGCGCGTGTTACGAAGCATTATAAATACACAGAAACACACGCAGATATGGCTGCTGGAACCCACTCAGGCTCACGCACTTACTCCAGACGAGGCCGCCTCCTGGCTTGCACTCGCCTGCCCCTCCTCACGGTCTGGACGCTGCTCAACACCCTCAGCAACCGGTGTGGCTGCTGCTGCCTCTGCGACAATCTGGAGGTCTGGGTTAAACTCTCCCAGCACGCAGGTCACAGGTCGCCCGTCTTCCTTGCGTTCGACTGGATGTTGTGTCTCACCTGGGTTGCGATGCCAAGCAAGATCGCGTACCCACCGCTTACCGCCGCCGACAAGCTCGTTCTGCTCGCCTCGGCCGTAACGATCGTACTCGTGAGTCACCTCACGAGGGATATGCAGATCAGCTCTCTGCCTTCCTCGTAGGTCTCGGTAGTGCCGTCGCCCTCGTTTATCTGCTGGGCTGAGCGCTTGACGGAGCCCTCTGGCTTGTCAGTCCACTCAAAATGGACGTCTTCAGGCGTCTTCTCGACCCCGTGACAATCTCCACCTCCGGACCCCACGCAGTGGTGGTTTCCGGCCTCGGTGTATCAAGCCTGGAGTACACTCCGAAAGGCTGCGTGGTAATAAGAACCTGTCTGCGTACCCTCTCGACTCTTGCAAAAGGACAGCAACAAGATTCTCAATGGTTTGGGCAAATACCTCCGCCGTGCTCCAAGGATTCACCGCCTCCCGAGCACGCGCGTTCCGGATGATGTCGGCGTCTGGTACCCCCTCTCCTAGCACTGCTGTCGCCACCCAGTGGTTGAACAGTCTGGTGCTGCCGAGCGCTGTTGCCACGATCTGGCTAAGCGCCTCCCTGGCTAGGTCGAGACCGGCTAGCGTGATATGGGCGCCCTGATAAGCGACCTCCACACGATTAGCAGTTTCAGCTAGCGCGTCACGAATGCGCACCAACTCTTCCACCGCCACTCGCCCCGTCTCACCTGGAGAAATCACGACGCGAGCCCGTTGTATAATCGGGTCCGCCGCCGCTGGCCTGCTGCCTCCCCCACTCACCGCCACCCACCCCTCTTCTGCCAAGTGCCTCGCTACGTAGGCCGCTTGCACGAATGTTGGAGCGTTTGCTTGGTTACGGTAGGGGAAAAACGCTTGCGCGTCTCTCTGCTCGTTCGCCTCACCAGCACCGTGGCTGCTTGACGATGAACCAGACATGAAAGCGCTTGGAAGCAATAGTACGATTTGCGCAGCAACTCGTCAGCAGAGCTTGTGAGCTCCTGGTCCTTGCCGGCTGGAATGACCCTAGGCTGCTGGCTAGCAACCTTTATCCTCACACCAGGCCTACGACCCTCGATAGGCTCGCCACTCGTCGTGACGACCAAGGTTCGTGTGTGAAGACGCTCGTTGCCTCGTTGAGCCTCGAGCTATATGCAACCTCGTTCCATCCTTGTTCCTCGGTCATGAGCAACGCTGGGCAACGCTACATTGCCAGAGCCTCGTATCGCTGCCCTGCATCCTCGTTGCAGGCAGCATACAGGAATCTCTGGCTATCCTGTGTCTAGGACAGCACAGGACCTGCCACAGTCCTGCATGGACTTACATCCTTGCAGACCTGCTGGCTGGCTACTGGCTTCTACTAGCCACAGGACTGTTGAGCCCTCAGTACACTGTGTCCCAGTCACGTGAGAGTTCAGGCTAAGCCTGTGCAGGCACGGCCTGCCACGTGTCCTGTCCACTATGCCCTGAGAGTGCACCGCCCTCGCCCACCGGTCGGCAGTACTTCGATCGGGACCTGATATCTTTCTAGTCCCTTGTCTGTTCTAGGCGGTTGACACGGCGTTGGAAAGGTCTATCCTCAACCTGCATCCATCTAGCACATTGGTGCCCCAATATGCTAACTTCCACCATGCACCTCCACCATCGCGGCACAGCTCAAGCAACAAGCCCTCGACCTTCGTCGTGAGGATCGAGGCCGCCATCACCCAGCGCAGCCACAATGTCATCGTCAAGCACTTCGACCAGCCGGCACGGACGCCATGCAGACCTCGACGACTCTTCTCACGGCATTTAAGCGCGATCGACATTTTTGCCCCCGTGCAACTCACTGGCCGGTGAGCTGCGGATGTCGGCTGTCCGCCTCCCCCGCGCGCGGGGTAAGGCTGGCCCGGCACCCGTGCTCCTCAAGTACATGGCGGACAAGCTGGCGTTCCTTAAAGGCCGCAAGAAGCTCTCCCGAGGGGACTCGCTTAATTCACGCTGGACGACGACTTGACCCAGGCTGGCCCAGCAACAGCGGCGACGCGAGCTATGGCCGACTTACCTTCAGCTCCAACAGAGCGCAGGGGCCGGGGATCAAGCCGGTATACTGGAGGGGGGCGGTCATCCACGTACGTTGACCACAAGCCCTGGCAGGCACCTCCTGCCACCTCAGTCTAGGGAATATATGACACTACTTAGTGTAGATTAGTCAGGCCGTTAGTCTAGCATGTGGTCTACGCGCATGTGCGCCCACAATGGCCCCCAAGGATGATGCCTTCAGAATTTAGCCAAGCCCCGCCTATAATGGGACCCGGCCCCATGGATGTTGCAATAAGAATTTAGCCACGCTCTGCCTATGCAGAGAGTCGCTCTCTGTTGAGAAGCCATGCCCTAGCTCTTGTATAGCCCGACGATGATCTTCCGGCCCCGGCCATGCCGGCCCCCCCTTCGTTGCCGGCTGGGCTCCGAGACCTCATGGTGGTGCAGGTGCCCTTGGTGCACCTAGAGCAAGTGTCGTTTACATTCCCACCCTTGCAGGAAGTAGCCCAGAATGTATTAAAAGCCATATGCCCGGCCGCGGGTACGTCGCGGGGGTCGCGTGCCAGGGCTTGACTTGCCAGTGCATGGCCGACGCCGGTAGATGGCCGCCCCCTTCCAGTACATACTGTCACCGGCTGCCCCGCGCCTTGCATGGTCTGCCGGAGCTGGAGGTAGGTCGGCCATGAATAGCTCCCGTTGCCGGTCGGCTGCCTGCGCGAGGGTCAAGTCATCGTCCAGGGTGAAGGGAGTCTTCTCGAGCCGCTTGCGGCGTCTGAGAAAAGAAATCTTGTCCGCCGGGTTCTTAAAGATGAGAAGATTAGCGGGGGCACCCCTGCCTTACCCCGCGCGCGGGGAAGACGGTGGGCAACCAGCTCAATCTCACCAGTAAGGCCCATGCGACCAAGGATGTCTCTCTCAAACGCACGTGCAAGCTTCTTGGAATTCTCACCTTCCACCAGGGCGAAGTTCTTGACGATGATGTTGAGGCTGCGCTTGGCGAGCTCGGCCTCCTTGCGGAGGTCGAGCGTCTGCTGCTGAAGCTGTGCTGCAACGGCGGCTCAGGTGGTGGAGGTGGTGTGCTGCTTAATTATAAGCATGTCCGCCCAGGTCGGCGGGATGGGAGGAGCATCACCAGCCAGGCCAGCTGGCTTGGCGGCAATGTCCTAAGTCACCGCCTGGGCGGTGATGCCTGTGGTGTTTTGCAGGCATCCGATGGCAATGGCGTTGTCCTGGAGGCGCTGGTCGATGTAGCGGAGCTGCCAGGCGGTGATGGAGTCGGTGGAGGCCGGATTGAGGGGGGGGGGGCCGTGGAAGCGAGGCGGGGTGGCGGTGGCGGTGGGGATGGTGGGGAACTCAGCAGCTAGCGTGCGGCCCACAGCTATAGCTGCCACATCTGCAGCTAGGGGCGTCACGTGCTGTGAGAGGGGTTCTTGGAGGTGGAGGAGGAAAGTGGATTCGGTCAAGGGGGAGGGTTTCCAGAGGTCCACGCGGCAGAGCGCTGAAGGATGGAAACTGAAAAGAGGGCGGCGAGCTGAAGGCGCGGTCGGGACCAGCCAGACAGGTCTGACAGGTCCGCGGTGAGAAAACTGGCCGTCAGCTGGACTGGCCGCAGAGGCAATGATGGCGTTGGAGGCGCTGGCACAGGTCAAGAAGGGAGGCGTACGACCCATAAAACACGAGCTCCAGTATCCTGATGGGTGGATCGTCGAAATAGCGCCGGTTCTGTGGACGTCGAAGGTGGAAAATAACCCGGCAACGTCAAAGTCGTGCTCAGACCAGCTAGGTTCGGCTGCGTTTGGGTTCAGGTGATGAAGAAGGCCAGGCATGAAGCCCGGGAGGGTTCCAGGCGACCACCTGTGCGAGACTAGTGTCACCGCTGCCTGCCGGACCTGAGGGCGAAGCTGCAGCCGGAGCTGCAGACGTATTTTCAGGGCTTAGCGCAGCCGCCAGGCTGCGTTGCGTCGAGGAGTGTTTGCTCGTAATTAATTAATTAATTAATTAATTAATTAATTAATTACGAGCAAACACGTGACCGGCTGCGTCACGTGAGCATAAGTCCTTAGCGGGATCAGGGGAACATGGGATGGAATGGATGGTGTAAGCTATCTGTGTCCTAGTAGTTACAGGGTTGTGGGCACCGCAGCCCGAATCGCTATGATTATGCCATACGTGGTCACACGCGGAGCCCCCACAGACTTGGGGGTGGTCTCCTTCATCACTAAGTACTGGCCATCTATCCTTGTGTACCATCTGCCTCCATAATACAGACAAACCAGGAGGCTGCCCGGGGGTGAGCCCGTCACGTCTAGTGTATAGCACATGTCCATGCCGAGTCTATCACGAAAAGTCCACGGGTGCATGGCGGCCCTGCCGCGCGCGGCCTGGGGCACACCAGGTGAGGACATATCGCCCAGGCTGGGCGGGCTTGGTGCCAGCTAGTCTATCGGATGTGTCTACCTGATCTGTGCAGGCCAGGTGCCCGGCTAGGCCCAGGCGCCTGACAGTGCCTAATAATGTGCATGGGAAACATAGGGCAAATCAGCGTACAAATCCTCATAACTAATGTGCAAACCAAAGGGGATGCTAAGGGCCTTGCGCAGCATCTTGGTGACGTTGCCGTCGCGGGCGTTGCTCCAGCTCCTGTGTCAGTGTCCAGGTCTCGGCGCCCGGCCGTAGGTCAGGATCGTCAGAATGACGACCTTGAAGAGGTCACGCTTGACGATCCGGGGTATAGGGCGGGGTAAGGGGTTGCTCCACCATGCAGCGGCGGTGGTCATGGAGTTGCGCTCACGCCATGACGATCCGTGTCGTCAGGTCGTCCTCGCAGTCGGGAAGCCAACTGCCGAGCAACTTGAAGCGGCCTGAAGTAGGGCAGTTGAACTCGGTGTCGTCTAAGAGGCGGAGTGTGGGTGGGGTCCCTGCCATGCCGAGGGCCAGGGCCTCCATTTTGGGGCTGATTTCTAGACCAACCGCGCCCGAGCCTCGAGCGCCAGGCAGTCCAGCCAAAGTTGGGCAGAGTCCGGCTTCTCGATGAGCGTGATGTCGTCGGCATAAACAAGGTCATCTAGTAAATTCTGCTTGTTAGTCGGCCCCCCTTCCCCAAGCTCGTTTGTGATCGCTAGCCCAGGGGCACGGCCTGCAATGCTAGCAAAGCGAGCACGACAGCCTGGCGCATAACTGACATAATCCACTACAATAATAAACAGGTACGGCGACAGGACACAACCCTGCATGCCGGGGCGCCGGTCTGCAGTGGGCATGGCGGGGTAAAGCCGTGTTGAGTGCGCACCGAAGTGGTCGACCCCTCATACAGCGTGCGGATGATGGTAATCAGGGTAGTGGCCCGGACGCAAGCGCGAGCAAGTACAGCACAAAGAGCGTCCCAGAGGACAGAATCAAAGGCCTTGATGAAGTCGACGAAGATCAGGATGGTGAGAAACTCACCAGGTTGCAGGAGAGCGATTTCCTCGAAGAGGCGACGCGCGACGAAGATGGCCATGACGGTGTTGCGCCCAGGACGAAAGCCCATTTGACTTTCCCCCAGGTGACGGTCGACAGCATGAGCAGAAGGAAGGCGGTTGAGGATCATGCGCATGAACAACTTGAGTGCGGCGCTCTGGATGCAGACTCCTCAGTAGTTGGCGGGGTCGTCAGGGGAGTTAACCTTTGTTTTTGTACATGCAGCATAATACGGTAGCTGTGCTGCCACTCAGGAATCGGCGGCGCGTCGGCAAGCAGGATCCGGTTGCAGACGTCAAGCAGGGACCCTGTGAGCGCCGTTAGCTTAATCACCGGGGCGGGGAGCTGGTCTGACAGGGCCAACGGCGGCGTAGAAGCGGAGTTGCTTGGCGGCGGTGCTCAGCTCGAGCTCGGTGAACGGCGGTAGCTCGTTGAGGTCGGCCAGGGGTTCCGTCAGGGCCGGGTATGTGTATGTAGTCCTGCTCGATCAGCGGCGGGCGGCATGGGCGGCGCAGGGACGTCCGCAGGCGTCACTGCCAGGCGCGCGGCCGCCAGAGGGCTGCAAGCGGCGGAGGCGGCGGGGGGGCGCCGAGCAGCCGGGACTGGGAGGAATACCACTGGTCAAGCTGCATGCTGCTGCGGTGAGCCAGAGAGCGTCCGCGGCGCCCGGCCGGCTGCGCGCCGCCGGCTGGCCGTTGGGCGTCGGACGCAGGCGGGTCCAGGCATACTTGCCGTGCTTGTCCTCGAGGTGGGCGAACAGAAGTACTCGCGGACATGGAGGTCGATCCTCCTACTCCTTGGTCACCTGCCGGATGGCCGAGTGGTGATTCGGCTTTGAGGCGGGCGTAGCGGGCGGGGTGGCGGTTGTCGCGCAGGGCTTGCCGGGCCTGGATGACGGCGGGGAGCCGGTGCAGGCTGGTGAAGCGAGGCGGGCGGCGGGGGGGCAGCAGGGCCCCGGCCGCGGGCAGCTTGCCAGCGAGGTGCCGAAGCGCCGATGCCGGGCCGGCAGCGGGCAGCTGGGCGTGGCTGGCTGGCCGGATGTCCAGCGCGTCGACGAACTCCTCTGCCGCGCGCTTGTGGGTGCGTTTTTCAGGGAAGTCCTCCAGTCTGAGCGGCGTCAGATTTCTCAAGCAACTGCAGTGTGCGCAAATCAGGTGGTGCCACGTGCTTACGAAAGTGCGAGGGGAATCGCAGGCGGATGCGGGCGGTGACGATGCGATGCATGATCGGAGCGCACCATGGGGGGATCACGTGCGAGCGAGCAGCTAGTACATATCCTTGATGACGCCATGCGCATTACAACATAGTCAATGCAGCGTTTAGTGCCAGTTGGCGAGGCGTGTGTGACCAAAGCATCTGAACTATATGAGGAAAGCGGGTGTTGGCAGTGACCAAATCGCATGTCGTAAGCAAATCAGCAAAAAGCTCAGTGTTGCATGGCATTGGAGACCGTACGGCGTTGGGGGCGTGCTGACATCCGCCTGGCAGTACCCGGTGGTAGCGTTGCGTTGGCGTCCAGTAGCAGAGCGAGGTAGTTGCGACCAGGGGTGCCGTTCGCCAGGTTCTCCAGCGCAGCAAAGAAGTCCTTGCGATCTTGTTCTGGGTGGCCGGAGTGCATGGGGTGCATAACCGACGCCCACCATCAGGGCGCAGGTCGAGTGACCCTCCACCGAATGGAAGGTGGCCACGAGGAGCCGAGCATTGACCAGCCGGGGTTCGCCCATGTGTCATACGGCGAGCGGGGAGCAGAGGAGACCAACGCCCCCGTTCCCGGTGCCGTCGCCGCCTCCGTAATAAAACCGCCAGCCGTCGATGTCGTCAGCAGCAAGGGCAGTTGATCCGCGGGCCGATGCAGTGCGCCTGTGTTCTTGGATTCCCAGGATGGCGATATTATTGTCGATGCAGAAACCAATAAGATTGGAGACTCGATGGTACTGACAGTCGACCGTCGCTGCGCAGGCAGTGACTGCGGTCAGCGTCGAGGCTGGAGCGTGCGGGCATTGAAGGTGGCGATGACCAATGGCGCGCGTCGACCGAAAAGCGGGGTGCAGGCGGGGGTGGGGGCGGAGATGGAGCAGGGTGGTGATGCTGGTGGGGGCGGCCGAGCTGGTGGGGTAGGGGGGGGGGTTGAGGACTTATGCTTTCAATCACCGTTTCGATTCTTCCTGCCATGCAACGCGTCAAGGCGACGCCGACGGTTGGCTCGGGTGGCCAGCTAGAATGAGTCTGCGTCTGCACCCATAAGAAATGCGTGCAGTCTGAGGAGGTTTCGGAGGCGGCCGCGCGAGGCGGTGCGAACCTGGCTCACTGCCGACCCGTTGCTCTCTCTCTGACAGCCCGAGGGCTGCGAAGGCAAAGGGGCGGGAAGGGGAGTTAGGCAGATCCCACTGCTATAGAACCGCGGAGCCGCGGGGCCGCGGGGCCGCGGGGCCGCGGGGCCGCGGGGCCGCGAGCGTCGAGTCATTGACAGGTGAGGAGGGTTCGCAGCGCGGGCTCTGGCTCAGGTGCAAAACGAACGAATTAATTAGGGGGACGGCCAAGCCTGGCAGCCATACCTGAGCTGAAGTTGCCCCGGCGGATACCCACACGTGCTGCATGGGGAGCAGGGCTGTCGCGTCTGCGTGCCACAATCTCCGGCGCCACCATGGCGGCTGGCCACTCAGCTTAATTTGGTTAAACCCAAATGAGCTGAGCTGACGTGCCTGTCTTAACTGCATGCCCTGTGGGGTGGGCGAGGACCTGTCCCATGATCGAGTAATGAAATGAGGGCTCTCAGCCGAGGACAAGGAACTGTCCCTCGTGCCTGATGACCACCTTATTGATCCCCTTGTGTACCGTCGCGTGCCGCGTTTGAATATCCTTGCTGGGGCGTTAGCTAGACGCTCCAACTACTCTAATTGCGACAATATGATGGTGCAAGAGGATGCTTTTGCCTCCCCTGCTATAGAACAATGCTTTCACAACACACACTTTGCACAGTCTGATGATGAAACCGCACATGCGGAATTTATTGAGAAAGTTAATACAATTACAACACGTTGATAGTCTCAGTATCGATGCACTCCATGCTCACGAGCCCGCAGTTAGGCAGCGCTCCATGACATGCTACCGGCCTTGCTCCCAAGGAAAGGGAGAAACACGAAGGCCACTAACGAGAGACTCGAAGAGACTACACGCTGCGTGAGAGTCCTCTTCGACTATCAACCAAACCATTCGTCATGCCACACGCATGATACACGCCACACTTGTCAGTCCAGCCAGGAATGCCAAAATTATCTTGCTGCCTGAACCATGCAAATAGAAACCGCATTCCAGTTGCCGTCCTGGCTTTCTACCACACATGCCAACAAAAGCAGGAAGGCATCCCGACAAATCTAAATTGCTACCCTGTTGCCGATCTCATCTCCTAGAGGCTCCGGCATTTCTGTCCCTGGGAATGTCCTGCATTGAGTCACGACCACCAAGGTCGAAGCATAATATCCTTCAGACAATCTGCACGCTCACACCTCAGTGCGTGTGAGTGGCCCAGCAAACATTGCGTCTAATCGTTCCTTTCTAGAAGAAATCCCTTTGTAGGGCTGCCAGCGATTTCGCATTCATTCCAGCGATCTGGCTCCGCACCGCAAATTGTCCTTTTCCATTTTCTGTCCAGTCCTCATAACGTTGACCCGCTATTCTACACCACAAAGACACCTGGCCTGTCAATAGCCTCGGCGCTGTTGAAGTCCAGCAGTCCAGCTTCAGCTCCAGCTGTCCACTATAACACACGTATGATCCTCTCGACGCTGCGCACTTGTGCTGCCGTCCGCTCAAGTCAGTGCTGCGCGCCCAGCTGTGCCTGGCCCGGCGCGCGTGCACGTACACTTTCGTCCGCTCTTATGCTGCAAGTGCTAGTGTCCCCCCCCGGTCACTAGCCTTTGTCGAAAATGCGTAGAAAACAAATTCCTTGCGCACGTCACCGGTCTTGTGCATAGTGGGCGCCGCCCGGATGACAGAGCTCGCGTCCGTGACAGGTGACTGTCGATGCCGGTGGCGATGGCGGTGACGGCAGGGGCCGAGCAGGGGGCTGGGGCGCTGGCACGGCGGCATCCATGCATGGGGGTCGCCGTCATTGCTCGTCATATATCAGTTGCGTAATAGCTTCGGAAAAATATATCAGCGTGTGGGTCTTAGAAAGACGAAGCGATTGTGATATTCACAGCCGAATTTGGTGCCCAAACGTGAAAGTTATGAGCTCCGCCGTCAGCCATGGCTACCTCGTGGCTCGTGGCAACGCAGTAAGAATGGCATGCAACCGAAGGAAATTAAACCCCGAAAAGAAGAGCCCTCCAGACAATAACAAGAATCTGACATGGGCGTGCAAGGATCAAGCCTGGCAGCAAAAAGTACAACTCACGACAACACCAAACTACGACACGCAGCAAAACCTGTGCCGGCCCACCAGGCCGGGAAAGTGTCAGACCTACACCGCCTGGGTTGCAACAAAGTCGGCCCGAACGTGGCGGAATAACATATCAGCCACCGTGCGAGTGAGGGAGAGGGGTGTTACATATGCTCCCCACGGAGATATGTTCTTGATTAATCTCCCGATTTCTGGCCTGCGCTGGTTGTCTCCTTGATATGTTCTTAATTAGTTTATTTCAATTTGCCGGTGAAAATCTAAGTTGGACTAAGTCGGCCGTCCGAATTGATATTATTGAAATCGGTCTCGTGCTAACAGGTGAAAAAGTGCGCAAGTGAAAAACTTTGGATTTAGCCCACGATGTAAGCCCTATTCACGCTCACGCCGCTTGGTATTCACGCTCACGCTCACGCCGTAGCACACGATATAATTCATTAATTAATAGTGAAAAAGTGCAGGTGAAAAAGTCAGTCACTCCACCAGCTGGTTTGTACTGAGCAGGGAACAAGTGGTCTTCTTCTGATACGAAAGCACTTAGAATCTTTAGTATCACAATGGGATAAGCAGCTGAACTGAAAACAATGCAAAAGTTCAAAGAGCTTTAATGAAGTCAGCACGCGGAATTGCTACCTGCGACTCCAGAACTGGGTGAGTGAGTCCCGCCACTTGCCTCTGCGGGTGCAGTACCGCATAGAAAAGTACCTCATCGGGTACTCCGTGGCATGAAGTCAGACAACTATGCCTGCACGCATGGCGATCCAACAATTCAAGCACTTACTTAAGTCAACACGATAAGAGCAACGATGGGAAACTATGCAAACTGGCTAATAACACCACCACCGAATAGTTGTCTCACATAATACGTTCAACGAGACTAGGAATATCGGGGTAACATACCACCGGAATTTGCTGGTATTTAGGATCAGCGCGCCTATCTAAATAATTGCAACAGGTTCAAAAGTTGGAACCCCCTGCTACGGCAGCACAAACTAACACCCAGGCATCTGCACAACCCAGGGACTATCGAGGACACAACCAGCTCAGGCCAGAAATCGGGATTTTACTCAGGGATTATACTCAGGACTTTTCTTCCTGGGTGAGACTGATCCAAAGCACCAGCATTCAAATGCTGGGCATGCAGCTGGCCAGCTACCCTTTCTAGGCTTGCCAGCAAAACAGCTGCAATGCTACCGCAGTAGCTGGACAGGCATGCACTTTCTCACGTGTCAGAAAGCCTCATTCTCACGGCTAGATTCCTAAACCTTTTGGTTTGTAGATCCTACTTGTTCACCTGTCTGCATGTGCAGAACACACTGTACCTGCGCAGGGAACTCCCAGGCATTGGGGAAAAAATAAGTCCAAGAGTACTCCTGCTATGGCCGGGAAGTTTCCAACAGTGAGGAAAGCTCGCCACGAATCCGACAGTGGCCCCCGGCTGGGCTGCACGTCATCGCAGATACAGCTGAACCCCCACCACGCTGCTGCACTAGCGCATGCTGCCCTCAAGGACGTCGGTTACAGACCTCTTGGTCCTTGACATCGCCAGGTTTAAGTTTCTGGGGGGCATCGAATCCCAGCCAAAATGTCTTTCACATCCCTGCAATCAGGTTGACCCTCGGCTAAGAGTAGGTCAATGAAGTTCCCACTAGAACATTATAGTTGACCTTCGTGTGACTGTTGATATTTGTCCGTGGGGTGTGTACCTCCCCCCCGCAATGCCCCTCATTTGTAGCTGTTTATAGGTTGGCCACGCTCTCGGCTTTTCCTTGACCCAGCTTCAAAAAAGGATCCAACCACGCCAGGGGTTGCCTGGCGAAGCGGTTGACAGCTTTACTGCTTCGTTAGCGCAACCCCCAGCATTGCTGCGACCAGCTTTACTTGGCTGCCAGCTCAGGCAGCGACTTCTCGACAAACTTCTTGAGCTTGTCCTTGGTGATGGCGCCCTCCGAGTGGGAGCCTGGCACGGGCGCGCCCTTGTGGAACACGATGAGCGTGGGCAGGCCATAGACCTTATACTTCTCGACAAGCGATGGGTTGGGGTCGGTCTCCACCTTGACGACCTTGAGCTTGCCGGCATATTCGTTCGCGACCCAGCCCATGAGCGGGGCGATCAGCTTACAGGGGCCACACCTGGGAAGGGGAGGAGGGGGGGAGGGGGGGGGAGGGGGGAGGGGGAGGGGGGAGGGGGGGGGAGGGGGGAGGGGGGAGGGAGGGAGGGAGGGAGGAGGAGGGAGGGAGGGAGGGAGGAGGGAGGGAGGGAGGAGGGAGGGAGGGAGGGAGGAGGGAGGGAGGAGGGAGGGAGGGAGGGAGGGAGGGAGGGAGGGAGGGAGGGAGGGAGGGAGGGAGGAGGCAGGCAGGCAGGGAGGTAGGGAGGTAGGGAGGCAGGTAAGGCGGGGGTGGAGGGGGAGGGAGGCAGGCAGGGAAGGCGGGGGTGGAGGGGGAGGGAGGGAGGCAGGGAAGGCAGGGGTGGAGGGGGGGGGGGGAGGCAGAGAGAGGGGGGCGGTGACACACAACATAGGGCAAGCAGGCGGGTGACCAGAGAGGGGGGGGGGGCAGGGGGTATGGATATTCACAACCTAGGGCAAGCGTGCGGGAAGTGGAGGACGACAGCCATATCAGACAGGGCTTGCTGGTCACACATACATGTAATCACACAAGAAAAACGCAAACACAATGACCACCAAAGTGTCTATAATGCTGCGCGTAAGCAGGTCTATCGACAGGTACAGGCTGATAAGTGGGAGGCTATTCTCAGATCGCCCAGGAGCAAACACTCTTGCCATGTTCATGAAGCCACTTCTGACAAACGATGGCACAGCAAACCGTGCCCGGCCTAGGCAGAAAGAGCAGAATATTGAAACATGAAAGCACAGTATAACTTTCAGCACCGATTCCCACGCCGCAACCACAAGGACCCCGTCCTACGACGTAGCACCAAGAGCCAGCCTAGTAGGTAGCCTCAATCACTGCACGCGATTGGAGAAACAGTCGGACATGCACGCTATCACGCCTTCTCTCCGTTTATGCCTTGCTGTCTAACGGGTACTGGCGAGAGAACCTTTCTAGGGCATAATATCAGCCGTGTTGATCTCAACGGCCGCGCTTCCCCGTAAGCTGTCAAGAAATAAATGCTAAGACCGTGTGCACCAGGATGCTACTGAAAACTGATATTTTAAAAATGTTTCAATGTTAAAGATCTTAGGATTTAAGAAAGCAGCAGATATCTCCAAATAACAAACGGCACGTACCATGTCGCCCAAAAGTCGACTAGCACTGGCAGGTCGCTTTTCAAGACTTCGTCCTCGAACTCAGCCTCGCTGATGTCTTTCACCCCCGCCACGGCGCATACGGCATGGGATTTCCTACTCGCCACCGGTACGCGCGGGACAAAAGTCTTTTGCAATGACCGCCCCCCAAAGCCATGTTTCCCCCCCCCCGGAACATGAAGGCTCGCAGCTACTGCACTCTTCTTTGCTACACAGGAACTGACAGAAGGAGTCGCCGATGGCAGCGAAAAAGCTTCTGATGTCAAACCACGAGCTGCGGATGATTGGAAGACTGCGACGGAAGCTGCCATGACTTTAAAAAGGTTCTGGCAAAGAAACGAGGTAGAATGTGGAGCAACAACGTGAAATTCGGGACAACCGATGCGGCTGTGGAGGGGTTAGGACTTGGGGAATGGGATTGGGAAATGGCTGACTTGCAGGTACGACAGAGCGTTGACGTGGAGGCTCGCCTATGATGCAGGTGGCAGCAGGACGGTCTTGATGGATAACGTCATGTTTGCAGTTGTTGTTTGTTGTTGTTGTGTCCCACGCCGCACATGAGCAGCAGAGAATCTACAGTACTGACGGGCGGTTCGAGAAGATAATTTCGTTCGCGTGGCGTGGTGCGGCGTACGCGTGCGTCCATAAACCGTCGAACGTGTGCGGCTATGTGAACAAGTTGCTTGGCAACTAAGTACGGTACGCTGACATTCAACTCTGCAGTCGGGCTCGCTGGCGTGGAATAAACGGACTGACTGCTGACTGACTGACTGACTGACTACATTAAACTGAATGGCCACTTGGTTACACAGGCAGTAGGGAAGCGTGCTGGATTGCTGTGCTGGTGCAGGGCATCCCACTTGGCGAAATGGGGCGCGAGTGCCTCCGTCGCAACCAATTCGATCTGATCACTGTCAACGCTGTGGCTCATGATACCGTTTACGATCTCTCGCAACCCACTGCTGTAGAGCGGTCCGTAGCACTAATTCTTTCCATTACGCACCAATTGATTCACCATGTTTCTTTTAGAGAAGGACGAAAGATTGATTGGCGCTGAACAAGCAATTGGTAGCGTGGCAGACGTTCTCAAAAGCTGCGCTCCTTGCAGGCTTTGTTGGCCAGCTCGACATCGTAACGTTGCCATTCACGCTTACGTGCGGAATCTTTCGCAATATCTGGATACCTGTGCCCTTGGGCGTGCCACGATTCGCATAAAAAGCTTGTCAGTGTCTGCGAGAAACTTGGAATGTACTGCACATGAGCATAGTTCCAGCGGCGAACCATTTATAGATAGCGAACCCGCGGGTTAAGACGGTGGGAGAAGCAGTCCCCACATTTGACGACTTACGTATCCAGCAGACCAGGCGACACTCTAAACCTCACATGGCAGGAAGTATGCCGCCTCAGCCATGGAGCGCTGTCAGCTTGTATCCGCCTTCCAGCTCGGAACCCAGGCTTCCGCCACACGCCAGTCCTTACCCCGCCACGACAGGGAAGCTTGATCTCCTCGGGCAAACCGTATGGTCATCCCAGGAAACCAACGAGGTGAGCTATTTAGCTTGGTCCGTCGTGACCCACCCACTCTTGGTCCTCGACCGTTGTCAAATCTACCTCATAGGACCGGGGTACGATACCACTATTTACATTTTCTTGGATTCCCGCTCGTCCGCGCGTTTCTGTGCTGCAGACCGGCCAGGCTTATCGCCGTGATAACCACGAACTGCGGGAAGTAAACTGTCATCGACAACCCTAGTGTCGGGCTCTTAAAACCCGGGCTGTTATAACCATGGGGCATGCATCTAGCCAGAAGCTATACCACCACGGAATCTTGCCCACTTGTTGCTGCATTCAGTGGGATGAAGTAAGATGTCCAATGCCTTGACCACGATTCCGGTTGCCACATGCGTCATCCCCCACGTGTATCCCAAAGCGTCTCCTGCGCCAGCAGAGTTTTGCTCGTCGCCAGGACCCATGGTGTGGTGACGGAGGCTCTCCATGCCCTGTAACCAACACATGGCGATATGTCACGCTGGTGGATGTGTCACACTTAGAGCGCCCCTGGCCCTTGAGTGCCTCTACTTGTTGTTTCTTCCAGGCCTACCTGCACGTGCAAACGCAAATTGGTGAATAATTTTGCTGAGGAACAGGATTCCATGTGTTCGTTTGTTGCGCTACTATACATGGAACAGCCAAATGGGCACCCGCCTTGGCCGACATACCCCGTGGCCTTCAGAGGTCGGCGCATGATTTCACTGGAGCTAGCAGCATGGATTCTGTATCAATTTCATCCCCCCAACCAATTCCCCCATTTGCAACCTGCCCACAAACCCCACCATCCCCCGACTCCACACCCAATGGACTCGTCCATGATGAAACCTGCAACATCCCCCCCCCCCCCACCCCCCCCACACACATGCACACACACATACACACACAATCCCACAGACCCTGATACACAAAACCCCAAACAAGAAACCGCGCTTCCCACAAACCCCTCAACCACAACCCACAAATTTGCAAACCACGCAACAAACACCCCCCTACCCACCCTCTCGCAGGCGTTCCATGAGTTTGACTTGGACAAGAACGGCTTCATCGGCGCGTCCGAGATCGCGCGCACCCTGGCCAGCATGGGCGAGGTGGCCAGCGAGGATGAGGTCAGCGAGGGTGCTTCCTTGGCACCGATGACATCAGACTGTTCCCTCACCTCGCCCCCGTCCTCCCCTTCTTGCATCCAAGTTTATGCAAAGGAGTTTTGACCCGCCCACCCACTTCCAGCTCATTTTCATACTAATATAAGAAGTCATGCACCGCAGCCTGGTCAATGGTGTTTAATCTAGTAGAATGAGCCCTTTGTCTAGGCTGCACTCCGATGGCTGCATGTCGGCCCTGAGGCAGGCCGACCTTTCGCTTCTTCTGTGTATGTGCCACCCTGTTCTGCGTGTTCTCCCACAGGCACCGTAGGAAAGAAAGATAATCTATTATAATGTACTACTATGATGTATTACTATAATGTACTACTATGATGTACTACTATAATGTATTACCATAATGTACTACCATAATGTACTACGGCCATAACTTAATACTTTTAGAAGTAGAATTAAACATTTTTGGGTCCGACTAGGGACGCGTGGCCTTTTCGGAGGCGCCATAGCTTGCATCTCCAACAGATGGTCACTGTTAGCGCTGGTCTCTCATCTCGCGCGCTGTGCTTCTGTGCAGGTGTGCGGAGCATGTCGCTGCGGTGCTTATCGTGCGGTGCACGTGCTGGCTAATTCAAGTCACTGTGATGTGTGTCGACACACCCACCACGGATGCGCTGGCCACCCCAGGTGGATGAGATGATCCTCATGGCCGACCTGGACGGCGACGGGCAGGTGTCGCACGAGGAGTTCATGCAACTCATCTTCATGCTGCAGGTGCAGTCCGCTTTTTCAAAAGGGATTTCTTGGAAGAAAAGTCTGGGCTTTATCCTTCTATCTTCCTGTCCGTGCTGCCGCGTGTGCCCTGACCTGCCGTGCACGGTAGTTCACGGTATGGTACGGTACGGCACAGCATCAAATGGCCCTCCATTTTGTCTGCGTTCAAGTGGGTTGTACAGTGGTGTGCATGCCACAGCTGCATCTTGCGCTCATGTGTATGACTGGGTGCCTGGTCCAGGCCTTGAAGATGGATGCCCCATGCGCTTTCGACCCTTTCTCTCGCTCTAGATGGACTCCTACGCTAACCTGGCCAGCAAAGACAGAAACTCACTGGCTGGGCAGGTGCTTGCTGCATGCATCCCTGCTTCCTGGATAAGTGCTGCCGGTTTGATGCCGCTGTTTTCGTGATGAGCATGAGTCTACCCAGCACCAGCTCAATATGAATACTACTAAAGGAATAATTTTAACGTCATTACTGCCACGCCCCGGTGTCTTTAATTTTCCTGGGCCCTGGCATAGTTGCAGAGGTCCCTGGTATGCCGTGAGGATGGCAGCATAAGCACCACGCGACAAATGGCAGGATCCGCGCCCGGCACCACAGGCAAGAGCCCACCCACCGCCCAGGTGCTTGGTCAGGGTGGCACTGGGATGGCACCACCCCTGGGATTCGCAGGAGGGCAGCCTCCCACCCGCCCCATGGCGCCCCTCCCTGAAGACGCATTCATGGCAGAACTGCAAGAGCTGGGCATCAACATGGACGTCAGGACTGGAGCCAGCAAGCAGAAGAACGGGGGGGCGGGGGACAAGGGGAAGCCTGCAGCACCGACAACTCCTACAAGCCCTGCAGCGGGGGATGATGGTGTAACGGAGGCCAGCAGTTTTGTCCAGGATGCACACCTGAGGGAGCTTGCAGCATTCCAAAAAGAGAACGAACGTATGTGGCACGTGGCCAGGGTGCGCACCGGTAGGGTGCTGGTATATGAATAAGTAGCTATACGAGGCAACCACTTCTCAACAGTGGCTGAAGGCTAAACTAAATTTATGGCCAGGGTGTGCTTCGGGGGGTGGGGCGGGGCTGCGGGGGTGGGGGTTGGATCCCGCGCACAATGAGACAGGTGATGATGGCAAGGGAGTGAGCGATGGCTGTATAGCCAGGGGCTCGTGAGTGACCAGACCATGGCCTGTGTTCTGCCATTGTGAAAGTTTTAGGCAGGGTGGACCACCATACAGGTTCTTCCGAGCACTGACATGACCCTAGCGGGTTTCCGCAGTTGGGTTAGCCTGCCCTGTGGCTCCTGTCCTCTAGTGGCTCGCCTCGTGTATTGCCCCACTGTCTGCTGCCCCATTGTCTATTCCCCCATGCTGCTTGGCCCCAGGGTGTTTTCGACTCTCTGACTCCCCCTGGTAGCTGATCAAATGGCTGTCCTGAATGGTCTGTCTATTGCCACGAGTGGCATCGTACACCTTGAGAAAAGTATTCTCGAATAGATGGCATTACAGCAAACTGTCACCGGTAAGTGGTCCTGTTTTTCTCCTGGTCCTTCTTGGCCGCCTTGCTGCTGCTACTGCCGCTGCCGCTGCTGCCGCCGGCGGCGGTGCAGCTGCGGCTGCGGCTGCGGTCACGGTGGTTGTGGCCGTCGCCATCGCCGTCGCTTTTGCCGTCGTAATTTTCGTCATCATCATCGTTGTCAGCGTCATCGTCATCATTATCGCCATCGCCATCGCCATCGCCATCGCCATCGCCATCGCCATCGCCATCGCCATCGCCATCGCCATCGCCATCGCCATCGCCATCGCCATCGCCATCGCCATCGCCATCGCCATCGCCATCGCCATCGCCATCGCCATCGCCATCGCCATCGCCATCGCCATCGCCATCGCCATCGCCATCGCCATCGCCATCGCCATCGCCGTCGCCATCGCCATCGCCATCCCCATCGCCATCGCCGTCGCCGTCGCCGTCGCCATCGCCATCGCCATCGCCATCGCCATCGCCATCGCCATCGCCATCGTCATCGTCATCGCCATCGTCATCGTCATCGTCATCGTCATTGTCATCGACGTCGTTGTTGATAATGATGTTGCTGTAATTATTTTCTGTGGCGTTCCTGGATGCCGTTGGGACTCGGGACACCTGCTGGTGTCGCCCCCAGTGACGTACGCCGCCCTCAGGAAGCTGTTTGCAACGTACAATCAATCGGACAAGGACCGCAGCGGGATGGTGCGTGCGTGACGTGCATAGGGGTGACCAAGGGGCCAGGGTGTACAAATAGTAATATTAACGTGCAAGCAGTTGATTGGTTCAGAAGTGGACGGGGTTTGATATGGGTTAAGAAAGGGGGCTTGGTATGTGGTGAGATAGGGGTTCAGATAGGGGGGGGAATAGGCGGGTAAATAGGAGCCTGCATCTTGCTGTGCTTACTGCCAATTCTATGTTTAATGGTGTGGTCTTTAGGCTGTTATCTACTTGCTAATGCTGAGAGACTGACGACAATGTCAGCCAAAGGATTCCTTCAGAGAAGGAATTTCGGGTGGAGAGAACTCAATGGACTTTTCCTGTTTTGGCACCCACTGCGATGGAAGCCGCCAACTGGGCACCCTGGTGCTACTGGCTGTCGTTGGGGTCTTCCCTGATGGTTCTATGGTCTTGCCTTTTGTCCCATGCCCATGTCTCCTAAACCATGTAGAACTGATGTAGTGGTGTGAAATGATCAGGCCTGAAACAGTCTTTCCCTCAGGACCCGGTTGGTAGCTTTTTATGCCTTTTTCCAACTTAGCCCTGCAAACATGCCTTCACCCACATAATCTCCCTCCCACCCCTTCCCACCCACCCCTTCCCACCCACCCCTACCCCACCCCACCCCACCCCACCCCACCCCACCCCACCCCACCCCACCCCACCCCACCCCACCCCACCCCACCCACCCCACCCCACCCCACCCCACCCCACCCCACCCCACCCCACCCCACCCCACCCCACCCCACCCCACCCACCCCCCACCCCACCCCACCCCACCCCACCCCACCCCACCCCACCCCACCCCACCCCACCCCACCCCACCCCACCCCACCCCACCTCTCTCTGTGTGCTTGTTTCTATCTCTCTGTGTCTCTCTCTGTGTCCTCGTTGCCCTCCCATCAGCCCCCCTTCTCCCCTGTCTCCTCCTTCCCCCTCCCCCGCCCCCCATCCAGACTGCCCTTCTCATTTCTTGCTGAGCTCACCTTGCACCCCTCCTCCCACCTTCTGGCCTCCAGGTCGACGTGAAAGAGTTCTGCAACGTCCTCCGTGTGGAGAAGACGCCGTTCGTGGAGCGCCTGTTCGCGCTCTTTGGTATGTGAAGCTTGAAAAGGAAGAATTTTCTGTCTTTATTTGTTGCCGGCTCTTTGGCATGTGTTTGTTTCGCCCACACAAAGTAAATAATGACATCATTCATCCTGCCAGCCATGTGCATCTGTTGCGTGTGAATTGCCAGTCAAGTGCCTCCTGTGTTGTCCTGTGTTGTCTCCTGGTCATGCGCTGTCGCTTTCGTTTCAGGGCCGTGGGGTAAGGCCGATGGCTGGCCAAGGGGATTAGCTTGTGGTTTCCTAGGGCAAATACCTGAACCCAGGATAGTCTGACATGGGTCTCGGGCGTTCTCAAGGTGCTGCTGGGCAGCTCCTGCGCGTTGACAGCATGCGGGGATGCCTGGGGTGCCTGGGGTCTTGACCCATTGTTGGGACCTTGGCAATTAAGATGTCACGGGGTTAGGAAATCTGAATCACTGTGAAGGTGACCTGAATCACTGTGAAGCTATGGGGTTCTGTAAATCTGCATCACTGTGAGGGTGCTTGTCCTCACGGAAATCCAGGGAAAATCTCTGAGCCAGATTGCTCAGTTAAGAACAGGGCAAGTGCACACATGCCACCCTTTTCGTGCAAAATGTCAGGACTGGACACGTGGTCATCTAAAGCATGCGGCATGTTGATGTGCCACAGCAATGGCGCACGTTTTTGCGCAGCTCAGTTGTAGAACAGAAGGGAAAGAGTTGACTGGAAGGTGGAACACAGCGAGTTTACTAGTGAACAATTTAGCTGTATCCACGTTTTGGTTTAGGCCTAGTAAATTCTAAAGGCAGGATTACTCAAAAGCTATTGACACACACACGCCACCCTACCCAGCCATGCATTGCGCTTGGGAGTCCATATCCATCCATTGGTCGATGTGTTTAATGAGTGGCTCTTTCTTTTGGGTACGTGTCTAATGAGTCCCACCCGAGGTTGGGGTAGTAATGGATGTATTCCCTCATAAAAGAACAGCATGCGGATCTATCCAGGTTGATGTAGTGTTGGATGTATTCCCTCATAAAAGAACAGCATGCGGATCTATCCAGGTTGGGGTAGTAATGGATGTATTCCCTCGTAAAAGAACAGCATGCGGATCTATCCAGGTTGGGGTAGTATTGGATGTATTCCCTCGTAAAAGAACAGCATGCGGATCTGTCCAGGTTGGGGTAGTATTGGATGTATTCCCTCATAAAAGAACAGCATGCGGATCTATCCAGGTTGGGGTAGTAATGGATGTATTCCCTCGTAAAAGAACAGCATGCGGATCTATCCAGGTTGGGGTAGTAATGGATGTATTCCCTCGTAAAAGAACAGCATGCGGATCTATCCAGGTTGGGGTAGTAATGGATGTATTCCCTCGTAAAAGAATAGCATGCGGATCTATCCAGGTTGGGGTAGTAATGGATGTATTCCCTCGTAAAAGAACAGCATGCGGATCTATCCAGGGCAGTAAGTAAACAGCGGACAGGTATACCCCTTGTGAACATTTATGCCTTGTAGAGTCACTGAGTGGCCTTACTTGGGCTTATGGAAAATGGCAGCTTGCCTCAATATTGTGGGCGGTGGGGGCCATGTGTCCGCATGTGCATCTACATTTCCATCATGGACATGTTGCCACTTTCCCCATCCCTGGCATTTACTTGGCGATTGTGACCTGCGCAGACACGGATGGCAGCGGGACCATCGACCTGCGCGAGTTCTTCGTTGGCTGTGCACACGTAAGCCGCCGTTTATCCGAGATGTTGTGGTTCCACCCATACCACTTTGTACCTACTCATTCAAAGATTCTTTCCCCCTTCTCCCCCCACCCCCGCTGCTCCACTGCATTTCGGCCACCACTGACACAGGCCCGTACCCCTTGATACATTTCGCCTGTAAGCGACAATGCGTTTGCCGAATTGCCTGCTAGTCATCGCAGTACTTATTTTTATTACCTGACTAGAACCTACCTCCTTGTTTGCTGCATCACAGTTGTCTGGGTCAGAGCAGCACATTTGTCACACGCAGTTGGATGCCCATGACATGCCACTTACTGCCCAGCTGGCATCACAGCCAGTCCTCCTTTTGCTGTTCTGTGCATCATACTTTCTTGAGGCTGGAAGCAGCTCTATTGACATGCATTAGAGTATCGTATACTTAACTACTATAAAGAAGAGAGTTGTCACTCTTTTCTGTTTACTGACTACTTCATACGTTTCATATGTGATTGGAAACCTTCATTTTTCTTTTACAACGATGAGGGTGCGCTTAGTCCCGTTGGCAAATGCACGCACTGGTCAACCCGTATCTCTCTGCCTTCAGTGCACAAAATCAGGAAGACTTCTCACGGCTGGCAACTTTGCCGCTAGCATCGACTGCACAAGTTAGAAAAAGCTCATCATCAGCCCCTCATTGGTCCCATTTCAAGCTCAAAAGTCGGCTGCCATTAAATCAAAAGATGGTGAAAATCTGGTCGACCCGCAAACCCTGAGTTGCAACGTGCCAAATGCGCCTGAATTCTGGGTAGGTGAAAGGTAACACATGCTCCCAAGCGTGCTTGCCCGTGATGCAGTGGAGGAGGATCGTTTCATACATTCAGTCTTCTACCACCACCGACTGAGCCTTTCCCTTCATTAGAGGTCTTGGTAGACTTCAGCAACAAGGCACCCTGCTGAGCTGGCCCCTGCCGGACATCAGGCTCGACATGCATACGGCAGACTCTGAGATTCGACGCCTCAGAGATTCGCAGGTAATGGCGGAATACGATGACCACCAGCAGTGCCGCAAGTCGCTGGCCTTGCCTATCATCGTGCTGGCAGTTGCAAACACCGCCTGCCATGGAATGGGTGATGGGGCACGAGGTGGCACGAGCGTTTTCCACCCAGCGAGGACGCCCACGTGCCAAGTCCCACCACTTCATCATACCGGGCTACTAAAGTTGAAATCCCATCAAGGCATTGACACACGTCTGGAGGCTGTATCACCTAAAGTGAGCCCAGGCGACGGCACAAAAGGTCTCCACAGTGGCTGCAGCACACGATGATGACCTGTCCGCCCTGCCGCCAGCCTCCCACCAAGTCAATAGAGAATCAAGGCCACGACTTTAGGCCAGCAAGGTAGCCGGCTTTACCTTCCCCTCTAGCAATGGAAGGTGGCTAACAGTTGCAGGGGCCTGGGTTAGGATGGATGCCTTGTGCGGTCAGGTCACGAACCCAGCCTGCCAGGAAGGCTGCCATGGATTAGCCGCGGGAAACGCCATGGACGGGTTGAAGAGCACACGGCATCCTGCTGGGCACCTGCTGGGAACGGCTCCCACTAGCCAGGGTAAGGGCACACAAGCAGCGGCGCTGCTTGTTTAGCTTGTTGATGACCGCCCCTTAGCCAAGCAGCCCAATGGCACAGTGGAGGTCACCAACCTCACCATTCGCTTGCCTCGGTTTGCCATGCTGGACACACTCCTTTCCACTTCCTTCACTGCAGCCCGCACCTCCTTCTCATTGATGTGGATTCCCGGATCCCGCCAACGATTTTGACCCCAACCCGCCATTGCTGGCTGGTGATTGCTTGTTGCGCCCATGAGCTTAGCGGCCTAGGCCCAGTGTAGGCCACCTCGGTCGGTATGAGCAAGATTGGGTATCTCTGCACCTCACGTGCCTACGCCAGCTCCGTCACATCGCCCGGCTCCATCATAGCGTAGAGGATGCCTTGCCCGTAGGTCGATACGCCAGACGCGACAACCTCACGTGCCTAAGGTGGTGCGCTTCTGTCAACCCTTAGCATAGGAGCCAAGGCCAGGGCACATTCTAACTCTTCCCTCACCCCGGCCCACAGCAGCCGCGACCGCTCCCCACCACTTTCAGGCTGATGAAATTGAAACATTGCTGCCAGATGGATAGGCAGCTGCGGCTCACCATTTGATGCCACAACCACCGCCCCAAGATGGCAGCGAGCCCCTCCACCGTAGCGCGTCCATGAGTGAGTATAGCTTGCGTGCGGGCGATCACAAAGATAAGCTGCTTGACCGTTGGTTGCAGCACGCCATTCCGCCGGTGCACCACCCCCAGGGCCTCTAGCTCATCCCCTCCCAGGCTGGCCATCTTCGTCTTCTACTTGGAAGCCACAGGGTTGTTAGGAAAGTAGCCTATCTCAATAGCGCGGGTGATGAGATGATTCACCACCTGGCAGGTGCGCCTGTTGCTGGCCACCAAGTCATCTATGGTGATAGATAACATTGGGGCAAGGGGGGTTTCCAGATCAATCTGTAGCTCCTCGGCGCGCTCCTCATTGTACTCGATGACCAGGCGCAGCGCTTGAGAGGTAGTTTACCTGGCGCCACGGATCCAGGGCACCGCTCATGTAGATCACCATCTCATGGATGGCCTCCCCCAGCGCCACCGCATGGGAATACCAGCACCTTCAGCACGGGCCACACCCTCCACCTAGGCACCAGTAGGCCCGCGCTAGTAGACCACACACTAGGAAGCCCTTGGTAGTCCCACCACCACCCGGGCAGCTCGATGGAATAATAGTACGACCCGAGGTCGGTCTTGGCGCTGTAGCACCGGCCCTTGATGTAGACCTCCTTGAGTATACTGAGGTGCGGGAGCAGGTCTTGGGGGGATCGACCCACCCAGGTTGCCCAGTTTCTTGTTGATGATCAACCGTAGCTCACCCACCCCTTTGGCCACCCCAAAGCAGCCATCCATCCACTTGGGCCGCCTCTCCCAGAACGTTTCCATGCCCACGCCTGCTGCCCTGCTCATGAGCTTGGCCCATGCAGCCATGGAGCAGCCCCGGCTGGGCTTAGGCACATTCCAATATCTTGCGCTCGCCGCGACCGCTGGCTTGATGCATTTTTCCTCGCTAGCATAAATGTCCCGCCAGCTCGGCAGCATAGCCAACTGGTCGAGCAGCCGCGTCTTTCCCGCCACCTCCGCCTTTGGCAGACTCACCGCGTCCGCGCGAAGCTGTTCGTTTCCATTCTGCCGTCCATGTATTGCATCATAACCTTCTTGCACCTGGCCTGTTGCAACGCCGCCTACGCGGCGATTATGAGAGATGCAGTGCTTCTTGACCTCGCAAGGGGCCTCCTCCCTCCCATTAGAGCACGCCCCTCTGGGTTTAGGAGCAGAGTCTGCCCCCCCCCCCGCCCCCCCCGCCAATCAAGCCAACGTACCACCTTGCATGGCAGTGTGGACACGTGGTGGTGCGTTGCGTGGCACGCTGTCGTCGGCGTGCCGATCTAACCCTGCCCCACGTGGTGTACTTTGGCCCAAGTGGGTATGGCAGCAGGAAAAGGGAGCGTTCCCGCTGGGAAGCTATTTTCCCATTTGTTGGACCTCGTTGAGCTTGTCCAAGAGGATAGCAGTCTGCAGGGCTGCCTTGACAGCTGGGGTGGCTGACTGAGCAGCCTTCTCCCCCAGTGGTAGGAGGTGGCTTGCCACCTTCCACCCCCTCCTTGCCCCTCCACCTGCAGCAAGGCCACCACCACCCTCCTTAAGCATTCCGTGTGCACAAGTTCCCCCGGCTGCTGAGCCCAGCTCCTTGAGAAGGGTGTCCATGGCCAATGTCATGTTCATGACAATTTTCCTGTTCTCCATATTCCACCAATTCCCAGGCCTGATTGTCAGGACCTACGTCCGGATACCCATCGCATTGTCGCTGGCATCCTCAACACTCCCGGCAGCACCTGCTCCGAAATCCGATATTCCACGCTCTTGGCTCAGGTCGGCAGTGCCACCCCTTTCGAGGCCTTGACTGGCTTCCCGCCCCCTCCATTCCTCCCAACGCTGCCCTCACACCTTGCATTAATTTATTGGCTGCGAGCCTCCCCTCCTCATCCTCCTCAGTGCTTTGATTTTCGACTTCCAGAAGTGCCCCAAGGAATGTCGTCAACCTCGCCCTCATTTCCTTTCCGACGACCCCCTCAGCTGCCGAATACTTGGCGTTGTCTTCCGCCTCGGCCATTTTTCGTTGAGCAGGCCTTGCCCCGGACAGCATTTTTTTGCCACTCAATGTTTGCATCTGACCAAGTGACACGAAGTGGCGCTCCTTTTGCCAGCGGCTTACGCAAGCTTGCCGAGGCTCTTCACATATTGCGTGAGAGAAAGAATCTAGATCTAGTTAATCACTACGCCATTAACAAAGAAACATAGACAGTGGCAGGATTGTATCACAAGGTAGCTCTTGCCGCCTGGCCAGGAAGCTGGGTAAATCTTTTGCCAATGCCGATCCGTATCAGGCCGCACCGGCCTCTAAAGGTTTGTCCCGTAAACCCTATAACCTAGTTATAGCGGCTACCCTTCGATTTCTCTATCAAGAAACTATGTTCAGAAAACATGAGTAAATAAAGAGTACAAAGGAACCTCTAAACTTGTCAACGGCACGGGAAATGCATTGCTTTCAGCGCTGGCATCGGCCCCTCTGATGGCAGTATTTTCCAGAAAGAACGCTGTCGACTACTATCAACGACCTTCCCACGAACCAAATATTAGGTGGTATCATCTTTAGGACTTACGAAGTCAGTTTCCTACGTTTGGCCAGCAAAGTCGAACTCAAACGTATGGGCGCAAGCTGCCTTGGCCAGGTCGAATGTCTCCGGAACGCACCATCGATGCGGATAAGTCGCCTGATGGCCTGACCCCTTGTACTTTGACCGCCCAGAACACAGTTTTTGTTCATCAGAAGTGTGTCAATCCGGGTATCATGCCGCGCCAAAAGTTGTTAACTTAAAGTTCTTCTCAGGAAACTGTTTTGAGATTCGCAATAGCTTTCACGCAATTGGTTCCCGGGGAACAGCCGCTGAATCGGCTCGAAGTCGATTTCTGGCGGAAATTCGGCTGGCAGACCAATGAGGCATCAGTCAGACCTATCAACAGTTTCTTGTATGCTACTTTTATTTACTGTTGTAGTCATGACATGGTGTAAGAATATGGCTGCCTTAGGGGGATTTGCTAGTAGATGGCAGTCATTCTTCTGATCCTCTGGTCGGCATCCGTCCCGTAAGACAAGCTCTCTGTCTCCCTGCTGAAAGTTTGCTTGCAAGAATTCTTGTGAAGGCGACAGTGCGTGTTCTCTTACATGTACGGTGTGCATCGGGCTTTCTGGGTGCCGGTTCTCATCATCATGTCCCCTCACGTCTCCTGTCCCCTGATTGGGAATCCTAGGTTGGCCCTGTCGCGCGCGATGACAAGGCGCGGTTTGCCTTCAAGGTGTTTGACTTGGATGGTGATGGCTCCATCGATAGGTGCGTATATATCTGCCTAAGGATGATCAGTAGAGCTATGTTAGCTTGTCATTATCTGTGCTGTGTGTTTGTTTTGTGTTTTGAATGCGCGTTGCTCACCAGCTTGTGAGACACATCCCCCCGCAAATAAATGAACACAATGTGTCCACCATTTGCTAAGGCCATTTCCCAGGCACCAACAAAACACTTTTTCTCACTTTGCAACGCTAGAAGTTTTGGAACGTGCCACATGGCTGCTGCATGTGTGCATAGGTCCGTGGCTGTGGGCTGGTGGGAAGGCAAGTTGCTTGCATGGTCACATCATTCATGTGCTTTTTCCCAATGCCACGTCGCTGTTTGGTCACTGTAATCACATCCCCGTACAGTGACGAGCTGTGCAAGATCGTCAAGGCGACAAACATGACACCCGAGAGCCACATCAAGAAGAAGGTGAGGGATGAGGGTGGGGTCGCTGGAACGCCGCGTGGCCACATCAAGAAGAAGGTGAGGGATGAGGGTGGGGTCACTGGAACGCCGCGTGGCCACATCAAGAAGAAGGTGAGGGATGAGGGTGGGGTCACTGGAACGCCGCGTGGCCACATCAAGAAGAAGGTGAGGGATGAGGGTGGGGTCACTGGAACGCCGCGTGGCCACATCAAGAAGAAGGCGAGGGATGAGGGTGGGGTCACTGGAACGCCGCGTGGCCACATCAAGAAGAAGGTGAGGGATGAGGGTGGTGTCACTGGAACGCCACGTGGCCACATCAAGAAGAAGGTGAGGGATGAGGGTGGGGTCACTGGAACGCCGCGTGGCCACATCAAGAAGAAGGTGAGGGATGAGTATGGGGTCACTGGAACGCCGCGTGGCCGCGTCAAGAAGAAGGTGAGGGGTGAGGGTGGGGTCACTGGAACGCCGCGTGGCCGCATGAAGAAGAAGGTGAGGGATGAGGGTGGTGTCACTGGAACGCCGCGTGGCCGCATGAAGAAGAAGGTGAGGGATGAGGGTGGTGTCACTGGAACGCCGCGTGGCCGCATGAAGAAGAAGGTGAGGGGTGAGGGTGGGGTCACTGGAACGCCGCGTGGCCACATCAAGAAGAAGGTGAGAAGGTGTTGGGGGTCGTAAAGCCTGGAGGGATGATGGTGTCGTGCCATCTGGGCACAATCTTCACCTTGTGGCAGCACACGAGAGCTTGTCGTTGATGAACTTCCGTTAGTGAAACTCCTTCAACACAGGATTCTCCCTTGCAGGATTTCCAACATCGCCAGAATCCACAAAAAGGAGTTATCGTAGAGCAAAGCCGTACACGAAAGCTGTAGAATGGAGCCAAGGAAGGAATGGAAGCGGTGTCCACAGGATGCAGGGGTGAATGCATTGTCAAGCGTGGAGATTGTCGTTACTACAATGCATGCAGTCAGCCTTGGCAGCAGAGACCACTGGCTCAGTTGTGCCCGCTCTCCAGAGCGTGCACGCTTACCTGTCATTCCTCCTACACTCCTTGTTCAGCGCAGTGCCTTGGCCCTGACATGCCATGCGACATCGAGGTCATCGATGCCTGGATGCCTTGGCTGGATGGTATAGACTGTAAAGAGCTTGAAAAGGCATTGCTGTGGAAGCGTTGAAAGGTTCAAGGAGGCAGAGAGTATGGCATCAATCATGAGCTCCCAGCCATATTTTTGGTGGTTGTAGCTGTAGAACGGAGTAAATGGAATACAAGTTCGGATTTATGAATGAATAGTAAGTTTTTTCACTACGGCCTTGGGTTGTTTTCTCCACGTGTATATTGCCATGAGCCATTTAACAAGTTATGAACCTCCTGGTCAGGGAACCTAGTGCTGTTCTTAGCATCACTATAAGTTTGGAATAAAAAGCCAAATAACGGTAGGGATTGATCAGCAGCGGAAGCGGTTGCGAAGGGCGTGCTTTGGCTAGCAGCTGCTCAATGTTCATGCTCTGCTTAGTCCAACATGTATCTTCCGCCCTCAGGTCAAGTGGCTCATGTCCCAAGTGGACAAGAACGGCGACGGCAAGATCAGCTACAAGGAGTTTTTCGAGGTATGCTACCTGCCTGCACGCCCATCTGCATGCATGCCTGTTTGCATGATGCACTTTTGAACTTGGCCCTTGACTCAGAAATTTAGGCAAGCATGGGCTATACCCTGGAGCGGATACAAGAAATACGCCGTTGACTGCCAGTAATATCTGTTGTCATGGGCCTTGAACCCAACATATAGCAGGATTTAAAGCAAAATCTGCTCAGATAGCCCGCGCTACTCCTGATGCCCTGCAGCTATCCTTGCGCATCGCATCCCTATTATCAATAGGGTTTCAATTATACAGTCGGATTCTCAAGATTATTGGCCTGCGCTGGTTGTCTCATTGATACAGCCGCACACTTGGTTGGTCACCGCGTTTCTTCCTGCATCATCACACATGGGCATGTTCGATGCATCTCCGACTTATGCAGTATTGCATAACCCTTAAATGGTAGCAACTCAGTCCTAAAAAACGTACTGAGTTGCACATCTTCGCACATATGTTTGTCTATGGCCCAAAAACAATTTCTGGCTACCCCTCGGTACCAAGCATGCATTTATGTTGAATTTCTTTGGGTACATGCCATTGGTCCCATATCTATGACTTTTGGGTGCTATAAATAGCACCAACCCCTGGGGGGTACGGGAAAATGGGATTTGAGACATACATCATGCAATATGGACCACTTATACAAATCAGAAGGCCCTGGAATTTCAAAGGCAGTTACTTTATATCACAGGCATGCCATCAATGCATTCACAACATGACATGCCACAGAGCTGCACAAGCCAGCTAGCAAAAAGTCCAAAGTAGCTCAGTCCGTTTAATAGGACTGAGTTTTTTTTGGGGGGGGGGCTAGCACTACCGTTTTGGTTTCCTATCCCAATGTGGCATAAAACATCATAGCTGGCCACACATGCATCCTCCAACACATTTCCAGCATATAAAACAGCAGCTCATGCTATATAATACTGTAAATCTCATGCCATTGGGCATATAGCATGTGTAGAAGGCACATGCAAGGAGCTTATTACCAACGTACCCTATACGCTACAAACAACTTCAAAATACAAGGAAAAAGGAAAGAAACAAAATTAGCAACTTGCTGATGCTTCAATGCAAGCAGATCCCAGGCATCTCTATGTCTCTAACACACAGCAAACACACAAAAAGAAGGCGGACTTGGCTAGCATGCATGCCTAGAACTGGGCAGAAAAACATTTGCCCTGAGTTGTTAAAGCAACGGAAAGCATCGTATCATCACAATAAACATTATTACAAACGATATCTGTCGTTATGCCAGCATTCATGTTGCAGCATACGCTAAAAGCAGTCAAAACTCGTCCAAAATCTGGCCGAGGTAACATCACTACCAAGCCATCACAAGCCTATCCACAGAAGCAATAAAGCAATAAAAAGACACTCATAAAGCCTCGATTATAGCCCCGAGACTTGTATAGAAACAATGTATGACACATGCGCGGTCACTGAGACATGATAAAAGGCTAAAACGTACCTGGTCGAAACCGCAGATTACCTTGTTTGCGGGAGCTAGCACGCCCACCCCACGAACGTAGCCTCAACAATGTCCTGGCCGCCACTGATGATCAACTGTGCTAGGAACAACGTAACTAACTCATCCATGCGCAAAAATCCGAACTTTTCCTGCCGAGCAACAAGTAGAGCTTGCACTGTCATCGCCTGGCCGCTCACGCGATTTGCTGCGCCGCCACATAACCTCGGGACATATCTAGGCATTTGTAAATGATGCACGGCTACGCAAATAGCATTTATAAGACCTAGGGATGATGCCTACAAAGTTTCAGTCGAATACGTCAAGCCATGCTCGCGCCCCAGTCAGTTGTTTGTGCCACCATAGCCGTGGACGTGAATAATTTTTATTCACGTCGTCCTCGTTTGGCCATGGTACCCCCCCACACTTTCCTTGACCATAGGTCCCTGTCCAGGTGTCCAAAAGTAGTAAACCAGGGGTGCACGAGAATCTACAAATCTAGATCTCAAAGCTGGCCCAGACAGAATCTCAAAAAGTTTGCTAGAATCTGAGCTAGTTCTGCCACAAACTCGGTCCGTTTAATAGGACTGAGAAAAACTCAGTCCTTCAAAACGGACCGAGTACCATTTAAGGGTACAAGAAATACGCCGTTGACTGCCAGTAATATCTGTTGTGATGGGCCTTGAACCCAACATATAGCAGGATTTAAAGCAAAATCTGCTCAGATAGCCCGCGCTACTCCTGATGCCCTGCAGCTATCCTTGCGCATCGCATCCCTATTATCAATAGGGTTTCAATTATACAGTCGGATTCTCAAGATTGTTGGCCTGCGCTGGTTGTCTCATTGATACAGCCGCACACTTGGTTGGTCACCGCGTTTCTTCCTGCATCATCACACATGGGCATGTTCGATGCATCTCCGACTTATGCAGTATTGCAGAATCTAGTTTTTTACATATCTTCTTATTTTTTAAACTTGCTTTATGACATACTGCTCTGTTCCTGTTTTTCTGATAAATGCACTGCTACCAGCTGTCAAAAAGGTTCCCGAACATAGTCTTCCCAGCTTTCTCGCTCGCCAACTCGGTGACCACTGTCATCAAGTCCAAGAATGGGAAGCCGTGAAACAAAGACCCAATAGATTGGACATTCATGGATGTCGGACATGGTTGCTGGCCAACTCATGCCATGTGTTTGAGCTGATGTGTGCCCTGTAGGCATGTGGGATTCTGATTTCCTGAGAAACATCTAGCCCTATCTTGCCGGCATCTTCGTCAAGACTGATCAATGTTGAGAATATAGATGTGCGCGCTCTCTGCCAGTGACTCAGTGCCTCACAGCTGGCCAACATGCATGTACAATCAGTGAAGAGCTCTAGATTCAGCCGGCCCGGGAGAGCGCATTTATATTCCCCAAACCCCCCTCCATCAGTCGCCCGTCTAGTCTGGAGGCGCACAGCGTTTCATTAATTAATTAAAAGAACATAACTCCGTTGGGGGTATATGTAGCACATATCCCTGAGAAGGGGCATGTGGCTTTTAATACATTCTAGGCTACTTCCTGCAAGGGTAGGGTGTAAACTACACAAGCTCTGGGTGCACAAAGCGCACCTGCACCACCATGATGTATCAGAGCTCAAAGACCTGGCATGGGACGTGGAAGATCATCATGGCTAAACAGTGGCTAGGGCATGGCTTCTCAGCAGAGAGTAGCTCTCTGCATGGGCACAGCATAACTAAATAAAGCTAGGCATCATCTGGTGTGTGGCACATCATAGGTACACATAAACATGGCTAAATAATGCTAAGGCATAAGCTGGTATTAATTAATTAATTTGGAACATAACTCCGTTGGGAGTACATGTAGCACATATCCCTGAGAAGGGGCATATGGCTTTTAATACATTCTGGGCTACTTCCTGCAAGGGTGGGAATGTAAGCGACACTTGCTCTAGGTGCGCCAGGGCACCCGCACCCCCATGATCTATCAAGCTATGCCCAGCTAAGGGGGAGCCTGTCATGGGGGGGAAGATCATCATGGCTATACAAGAGCTAGGGCATGGCTTCTCATCAGAGAGTGACTCTCTGTATAGGCAGGGCTGACCTAATTCTTAATGCAGCATCCATGGGGGTCCCATTATAGGCAGGGCGTGGCTAAATTCTTAAATGCATCATCCATGGCCATTATGGGCGCACATGCGCTGGGGCCGCGTGGTAGGCTAAGCCTTACTAATCTACACTACTGCTATATTCCCTAGACTGGGGGTGCCTGCCAAGGCTTCTGGTCGACGTGGATGACGTCCCCCCTCCAGTATACCGGTCTCCCCCATGCGCTTTTTATTTTTTCCCTATCTGACCCCATTTTCCCCTTGGGGGTCACGTTGCGAAGCTGTTGTTGCCGTATCTGGAGGTAGGTCGGCCATAGCTCGCGTCGCCGTTGTTGCTGGGCCAGGGTCAGGTCGTCGTCCAGCGTGAAGTGAGTCCTCGAGAGCTTCTTGCGGTTTTTAAGAAACAACAGCTTGTCCGGCCGCCATGTGAGGAGCACGGGTGCCGGGCCAGCCTTACTGTTGCTAGGCCTTACTGTGGCTAGGCCTTACTATTCTACACTAATACTTCTGTATTCCCCTAAGCTGTGGTGTCTGGAGGTGCTGGGGCAGCTGGGGTCGCTTGCCAGGGCTTGTGGCCGACGTAGATGGCCGCCCCCTTCCAGTAAACCGGCTTCCCCGCCGCGGTCTGCCGGAGCTGGAGGTAGGTCGGCCATAGCTCCCGTCGCCGTTGTTGCTGCGCCAGGGTCAAGTCGTCGTCCAGGGTGAAGTGAATCTTCTCGAGCCGCTTGCGGCGTCTGAGAAACGAAATCTTGTCCGCTGGGTTCTCAAAGATGAGCAGAACCGGAGGTGCCCCTGCCTTACCCCGCGAGCGGGGAAGGCGGAGGTCTCCTTTGAACGCGTTGCCGCTGATGTCCTCCGCCTCCTCGTCCGTGAGCCGAGGGTCAGCTTAGCCGGGCGATGACCCGCTTGGAAATGGCCAAGCTGGTGTTACGACTTGGATCCCGGCTGCCTCCACGCCCACGTGTAGCCCACTGACCCCTTCGAGTCTGTCCTAAACTGGTCGATCAAACTGGTAGAGGCTAACCTATCCTGCTGAGACCGTTGAGTTGCCGAGCTTAGGGCGTTCCTAGATGACTTCACGAATTGTGCCTTTACCTTTAGATCCAAGATTACGATAGGAGTAAATTACACGTTACTTCCAGAGCCCAAGCGTCGTTAAGACATGCTTTACATTTCGCTGTACTAACAACACACACACAGTCAGAATTGCTTAACCCCTCATTGGTCCAAATTGATAAATCCAAATTGATAAATCGGCTGCGAAATGCTAAATTTGCAAACCGCCCCACAGCCAAGCTACCGACATCCAAGGGCTGTCCTTGGGGGTCAAGCATGTCCATGAGTTGCCCTTCAAGGTGAGCTATCACAACCTCACATATCTGCAGGGTAGGCCATAGAAAACTACCGCCAAAGTTAGGGGGATCAAGACGCGCGTTTTCATTTTTTGTCAAGAATGTGCATTTTGAATTAGTTATAAGACCTAGGCACCTACCACTTCATGGATGATAAACAATTAGTTGCTGAACAGCTTGAGCCATTGGGGTCATCATTTGGGTGGGAATACCAGCAGTTACACCCAGTACAGCCCATAGGGGTACCGTTGGTAAAAAGCAACCAAGGGGGTAGGGGTGGGCATACTGCCTACTAATACCTATACTAATATGGCCCCCAACCATGCCATACAATACATTTCCCTTCCACAATGATGGGGAAACATAACTGCATCATCACACTGCCCTCACATGGCACCTATGTGCAGGTGCCACCTTGTCCATGCACGTAGGTAACGTGGTACGGATACCTTACGCAAGGCATACATTACAGGAGGCAGCCACCAACAAACTAGTGACGTTGAGCCTATTTCAGCCTGCCCTAGCAAGGATAAACTAGGCCTAAGCTGCTATAGCTTGCCAGGTGATGGCCAGCACACCTGGTGGCACATGCTGTCAATGGGAAGCTTTTACTCACCAGTTACGTGCTTGATGATGCCACAGAGACCATCCAACTGCCTCACACTCATGCAAAATGTGTATGGGAAATGCATAACAAACATATATGGAGGTATTCAAACCCATGCAGCCTCTAAAACTTATCACCATCACCCTGTGGCAGGTCAACTGACTGAGGGAAGCATCTAAGAAGGGTGTTTTAGAAAGGGGCCAGGCCAGGGTCACGAAAGAGCATTGAATAACGCAAAAAGAATGTGCTACACAAGCTAGAACGTATGTGTAAACGTCAAACATCGATAGGAAAACGATGCTGAAGCTTTACCAGGCATGGATGGCGTTACCTTGGCCCAGGCGGTGGCCGCAAAATGGCGCATTGCGGCACACCAAAGTTGTGCAGCATGGTCGCTAGATTCGGCGATTTCTTGCCACCCTTGCACGTTGACGACTACTATGCATTATGTTAATATATATATATGTTATTCTCCCAGTTATCGGGTTTTTCCTTATGTTGTATGCCTATCTCACCTCCGTAATCTATCATTCTCAATGAATATATATATGTTAATTAATTAATAGACACGTGACTGCGTCACGAGAGCATAAGTCCTCAGTGGGAGCGGAACATGGGATGGAATGGATGGTATAAGCTATCTAGGTCCTAGTTACAGGGGTGTGGGCACCGCGGCCCGAATCGCTATGAATGCCATACTTGGTCACACGCGGAGCCCCCACAGGCTTGGGGGTGGTCTCCTTCATCACTACTTGCCATCTATCCTTGCGCACCATCTGCCTCCATATTACAGACAAACCAGGAGGCTGCCCGGGGTGAGCCCGTCACGTCTAGTGTAGCACATGTCCATGCAGAGTCTATCACGAAAAGTCCACGGGTGGCGGCCCTGCCGCGCGCGGCCTGGGGCACGCCGGGTGAGGACATATCGCCCAGGCTGGGCGGGCTTGGTGCCAGCTAGTCTATCTGATGTATCTACCTGATCTGTGCGGGCCAGGTGCCCGGCTAGGCCCAGGCGCCTGTGCCTAATAATGTGGGAAACATAGGGCAAATCAGCGTACAAATCTTCATTACTAATGTGCAAACCAAAGGGGGTGTTAAGGGCCTTGCGCAGCATCTTGGTGACGTTGCCGTCGAGGGCGTTGCTCCAGCTCCTGCGTCAGTGTCCACGTCTCGGCGCTGTAGGTCAGGATCGTCAGAATGACGACATAGTTGAAGAGGTCACGCTTTACGATCTGGGGTAGGGCGGGGTTGCTCCACCAGCGGCGGTGGTCATGGAGGTGCGCCCACGCCATGCCGATCCGTGTCGTCATGTCGTCCTCGCAGTCGGGAAGCCAACTGCCGAGTAGCTTGAAGCGGCCTGAAGGAGGGTAGTTGACCTTGGCATCGTCTAAGAGGCGGAGTGTGGGTGGGGGCCCTGCCATGCCGAGGGCCAGGGCCTCCGTTTTGGGGCTGATTTCTAGACCAACCGCCCGAGCCTCGAGCGCCAGGCAGTCCAGCCAAAGTTGGGCAGACTCCGGCTTCTCGATGAGCGTGATGTCGTCGGCATAAATGAGGTCAGCTACTAGTAAATGCTGCTTGTTAGCCGGCCCCCCTTCCCCAAGCTCGTTCGTGATCGCTAGGCCAGGGGCACGGCCTGCAATGCTAGCAAAGCGAGCACGTGCCTGGCGCATAACATAATCCACTACAATAATAAACAGGTACGGCGACAGGACGCAACCCTGCCAGACGGCGGTCTGCAGTGGGCATGGCGGGGTAAAGCCGTGTTGAGTGCGCACCGAAGTGGTCGACCCCTCATACAGCGTGCGGATGACGGTAATCAAGGGAGTGGGGACGCGAGCGCGAGCAAGTACAGCCTACCTGCTACCGAGGAGGACGACGTGGCCTCCGACGGGGGCACAGTGACCCTCAGGCCAAATGTTAAACACAGGACCCGTAGGGGGAGGCGCGCCACCGTAAAACTGGCTGCCATCGAGGCTCCAGTCCGGCACCGGAATCCTCTGAGGAGGGCCACCCTCCCATGCAGAGCCTAGGCAGGCCACTAGGGTCGCCAAAGAAACCCCGCGTTGGCTGCAAAGGAGCCTGGGAAGGCCCGGGAGCGGCAACAGCGGGCGAAACAGCTGCAACAGAGGACTCGCGCTGAGGCGCAGGCGGGTCGACTGCAGTCACAGGGGTAGCGGTAGGCGTAGGAGCAACAGCAGCGGCAGGAACCACACTAGGCGCGACGGCAGGGGGACCCACGCCAGAGGACGACTGTGCCGCCATGAACCTCCCAAACGCAGAGACTAATGACTGAATCTGTGCCTGCATGGCGGACACTGTAACCGCCAAGTTGGCAGTCGCTGGGTCCGCACTCTGAGGAGTAGGATCCAGCCCGACTGACCCGTGCCGTGACGAAAGGACCGACGCCGGAGAAGACGGGACCAGGGACGGAGCCGGCAGACCCTCAGACTCCGAGGAGGCGGTGACGGAGGGGGGATACGCCGGGGTGTAGGGCACATCCAGAGGCGCGCATACCGAGGAGGCGCCGGCGTAGGGGGAGGACTCCGAGGACTGATCCGCTGTCTCCATAAATTCTACGGCCCGAAGGAGGTTGCAAGGATTGTCATCTAATTCTGCATCACCCTCGACCGGGAGCCACTGGAAAATCTCCCTGAGGCAAGAGCGCCCCACAGGGGTAGAAAGGTAGGAAAAGAGCCTGGGGCCCTGGAGTACGGCATCTATCTGTCCGATGGCGGGGCAACAGAGCCCACACCCGAGGACGCAGTGCCCAGCATCGTCGAAGCTGTGGACGACCCACTGCTGGCCCTGCGGGTCCGGACCATACCAGGAGACTCCGAAAAGAGCTGCCCGAACCAGAGCTGCGCGGTCCGCCGGCAGGGCAGAGTGAATACGGCCACCCGGGTAGCTAGCCCCGCCGGGAGACCCAACGACCCGGAAGAATCTCATGATACAGCTCAGGATCAGGAGCCTTAGGCAGGGGCTCCACCGAAGGGGTAGGAGTAGACATGACGGCTGCGGAGGGGGGGGACAACCAACCACCCGGCGACAGCAGTCAT
The DNA here is from genome assembly GCA_009746045.1 of Mesostigma viride. Taxonomy (NCBI): domain Eukaryota; kingdom Viridiplantae; phylum Streptophyta; class Mesostigmatophyceae; order Mesostigmatales; family Mesostigmataceae; genus Mesostigma; species Mesostigma viride. Next base: position 160,009 of record RPFO01000584.1, on the reverse strand, counting down.
ACATAAGAAAGGAGAAGGTCTACAACTAGAGTTTATGCAGGGTTTTATACTCCTGCAGAAGGCGACTACACCCATCTAGTTCACTCTCTGTACACCACACCTTATCTGCTTCACTACGGGCATACATCCATTTGCCCTTGTACTGGTCGCTGAGTACCGCGGCCCTTTTTAATATCTCTATGGGCCACGATACTCTCTACCTCATCCTCTACCTTGCCAGTATCAGGGTTATGTTCTAAAGGGGCAGGGGCTTACTATCTACCTGCGAACGTGCTCTGATGGTATGTAGAGTTTCAACTGACTTCTATGAAAGGTGCGCCAATGGGTTTGCCAAGAGGTAGGAATGTCTATTTCATACAGGAAATTACCTACTCTAGACAACACACGGAACTTGTTGCTGCCCTGGCCTTGGGTCTTCTTGAAGGAGGGACACTCCTTCTTGATGTGCCCCCACCCCTTGCACAGGTAGCACTGGATTTTTTACTTGCCCTGGCCACCACCCCCGTTGTCAGATGCGTTGCCCTGCTTGGGCTTGCCACCCACCCGCCTGAACACCGACTTGGAGTGTGACCTCCCGTCAGGGTCGGGGGAACGGCTGCCCTTGCGCTTGTTGTGGTTGCCCCTACGCCCTCCTTGGCTTCTGTCAGCCTCAGACGATTTGGAGCCCCCCTGGGCACGCCCACCTGCATGGGTTGCCTTCACCGCTGGCACCCCACCCTCAAACAGCTCCTCAGCTTCGAGGGCTTGCTTGATGATGACCTTGTAGGCCTTCATGGTGGAGTGAGGAGCACACATGACCTTGAGAGATCCACGTGTGGCCTTATCCAGCCCAGAGACCTTCAACCAGTTGGTCAGGGCTATATTGTCTGCCACGTTGAAACCGTGGGCCCTGCCTTCCTCAACCATTTTGCAATAGTTAAGGAAATTCTGGATGAGATCCCCCTTGACCTCCCACCCTTGATACTTGTCTTGCCAATGGATGCCGACCTTCTTGCGCTGGTCTTCAAGCAGCTCCTTCAGCTCAGCTACATATAATGCCCAGGCCTTATTGGCCTTCTTGCACTCCCTGGTCAGGTCCTTGATCTGGTCAGTACAGTTTCCAAACGTGCTACTTATCCAGATCTGATAGTAGTTGGTACCACCGTACAAACTAGGAAACCCTTCCAATCCTTCTACAAACTATTCAGCCTGCTTAGGCTTGGAGTCTGAGGTCACAGGTTGTAGCTGATTTACAATTACATAATAGACCCTGGGTGGTGAGGTCAAATCCATGCACAGCTTGTGTATTATTATTGTTGAGAGGGATATTGGTTATTTCACCGGTGACACCTACGTCATCTACGTGAGCTGTCCCACTACCCGCACCCCCATTATTCCCACTGGCTGGGGCACCCTTGCTACGTCGCCCATCTGCCATGATGCACTACAAGCTGTTCTAGAACACCGGAGCAAAGCAGCAAAACAAAATATGTACAAAACTGTCGAGTAATGCCGCCTGCACCGGTGTCGACGCCGCCGCGAATTGCCGTCGAAATGCCGACAAAATGCCGACGAGTACTGGAAAAATGGCCGACGTTTTAATAGTCGAGACCACGAAAGTCGCAGTACTCGTACGCAAACTCTGCGTCCTCCATGTCTGGCGTAATAGCCGGACCTGCGCCGGCGTGGATTAAAACAGGCGTGCTCGCCTGGTTTTGTGTCGGCAGGAAAACTGCGATGCGCCGACGCGCGACAATGCGGAGAGGATGCGTGAAGATGGATAAAAGTTCCCAGCCAGCTGGGATCCACTCACGCAGAGCAGAAAGAAACGCCACCAGGTTAATGAGAACCTGGCGTTCGCGAGTGCGTACGCCGCGAGTGAGCAGCGACAGCAACGCGATATCTTGGAATAAATTTGTTGAGACCACGGGCGCGCCTCCCGTGCGCGTCGCAGCCCAGTTTTGTAGATTCCGCTGATAGCCGGTGAGCGACGAAATGGCGTTGTCCACCTCCTCAATGGCGGTGGTGACCTCGTTAACCGAACGAAGGCCTCCGCGGACCTGGACAGTAAAAGCCGATAGGATCGACCGAATTGAGTCCAACGGACCGCGAATCGCCGGCACCAGCTGCGGCAGGCGTGGATCTTCCGGGAAATCGCCCAGCAACGGTAGAGCTGCCCGCTGTCGACGATGCAATTCGTCGAGTGATGTCGTGACCTCGTCAATTAGAGCTTGCCACGGCGCAGCAATCGGCTGCGGACAACGCGATGGTGGAGCCGGTAATGGATCTGCCGGCGGAGCAGCTATTTCCTCGTCAGTGGGAATGCGGAAATCGAAGGAATTCGGCATGAGTGTGATTCGGCGAGTAATACGAGTTGTGAGAGAGAGATGCCGAAGTTCGCCACGGTTCTTGCAGGAATGTTGCCTTTATTATGAATAAGGAACACAGACGTAAGTCACGTCACTTCCAAGACTGCACGCAGCACAGGCGACAGGGTCGCAGTGCCAAGAGAACGTGCACGCAAGAACTAGCGTCCCGGTGCTACCAAGTCACACATATAGCTTGCTAGGGACGCGTCCAAGTATTCAGCTGCACTGTCACAGCTGAACTGTCAATCAATTGATTACACAGACTCTGGCACGCCTTTGGCGCGCAGATCTATATCAATTGTCCATACGGCTAGTCCTGTGGACCTATCCGTACATTACTCAGCATCAATTGTCTCATAGGTCCTGGCGCGCTACAGCACGCCTACCTATCAATTGACTATCAAGTCCTGTACAAGTCCTGTCAACGTCCTGCGGACTATCAAAGTGACACTTGTACATCCTGTGTCCGTACGCGCCCACAGTGGCGCGCCGGGTACTGTCGGCACAGCCTAGGAAACGTCATAACTTTTACGTCCCGTAACCAATTGAGGCGTTCAAGGTGCCGTTGGAAAGAGCGTAACAATCTCTATCCATCTAACGTAAATCCTTTACGTTAACTGGGTCCTAAGAAGGCGGGCCTAAGTTTTACTTTAAATTCAGCCTCGAACTTGTGTGCAAAGCGGCCAACACGAGGGCCTTCTACTAGGACTAGATCTCCTATTTCTATTTCTGGGGCTCTTCTATCTAGTGAGGCACGAAACCTAGCAAGGTACTTGGCTTGCGACCTATGGTACCCTGCAATCGCGTTGTCGTGGGCATTCTTCATTTTATCTAATAACGCATGCACACCTTCTACAGTATCTCGGGACACGTCATCCTTGTCCCTTAAAGGACTGGCTAAAAGAGAGGTAGGGGTGAGAGGTTGTCTACCAGTATCTAAGAAGAAGGGTGTATAACCATGGGCGGCCTGAGGGCAATTGTTAAGAGAAAACTCTACAAGGCATAGATAATCCTCCCAATCACTCCCAGAACCATTCACATAGTGTCGCAAAGCTTCTTCTACTACTCTATTCAGTCGTTCTACTATAAAGGAGAAGAGGAGGAGTGGTAGGCAGTACCAAAGGTGACCTTAGTACCGATAGCAGCAAAGAACTGCTGCCAAAAATCTGAGGTAAATAATTTATCCTTATCTGAAATAAGCTGTCTACTCAAGCCATGATACCGATAAACATTATTGAGGCATAGGCGGGCACAATCGCGTGCAGTGAGGTCAAGAGGGCAAGGCACTAGATGGCACATACGCGTAAAGCGATCTACAAGCACCAGGATCTGAGCATTACCCTTATCATTCTTTTTAAAAGGTCCTACAAAATCCATCATGAGGGAATCCCAGGGCATGATGGGATCAGGAAGGGTTCTAGGCTCGGCTATCTGCCCTACGTTGCTAGGTTTCATTTCCTGACAGGATTGGCAGGTCCTAACATATTCATCTACATCCTTTATTGAGAGGGAGGGCCAGTAGTAGGAGCGGGTTACTAAATCCCGCACCCGTTTACCGCCCTGGTGAGCAGCTAAATCATGCAATTCAAAAAGCAAGGAAGAGCGACAGATAGGAGGGACATACAGGCGCCATTGAGGGGGAGAATCCTTTAATTGCACATATAGAAATCCACCTACGAACTTACAGGGATATTTACCTAACTGTTGGGGATGGGAGGCGATAGCAGCTAAAGCTTCTGGCTCAGTGGCCGTGAATCTACTGATAAGGCGTTCTAGATCAGAGGTAGGCGTCGCTACAGAAGTATCTAGATCAGGCTTAATTAAAGAGGTCACCTACCGCCTTGCCAAAGAGAAGGGGAGGACCTAGAGGGACTATATTATCATAGGACTTTCCTGCCCTAGTCGATATATGGCTAAGCGGTATAGAAATTTTATTTTTCCCCTCCCCCCACACAGAGACCACAGGAAGGGCCTCACAAGGGAGAGAGAGTCCTATACGTGAGAAAGGAGGTCAGGCATACGGACAGCAGTATGAAAGAGGTAGGTGTATTGTTCATCATCAGGCAAATCACCATAGGGAGAGACACCAAGAGTGGTAGGCACTAGGGTGGTGTTGAGAACATCTAAATCCTCGAAAAAGGAGTAATCCGCACGGCGGGAGAGGGCATCAGGCACAATATTATCTACACCCTTAACATACTGAAGTTAAAAAGGGGAAAATTGTGCTAAGAACTCCATCCAGCGCGCTTGACGAGGGGTAAGGTTAGGTTGGGAAAGGAGGTGGGTGCGGGGACGGTGGTCCGTTTGTATAACTAGCCTATAAGGATCTAACTCACAAGGCTCGTTAATGTAGACATCGAACTGAGCACCCTTAAGGAAATGCTGCCATGCGTGACAACAATATACCACAGCCAACAATTCTTGCTGGTGGACAGGGTAATTGCGCTCCGCAGGGAGCATAGTCCTATAGAAATGTACTCTATCGGTTGCAAACCCTGTCCCTGATCCTGAAGGAGAACACCACCTGTGGCATTTAGGTGAATCCGGATCAGTGAGTTTCTGGTCTTCCCAGGATGTGATGATTGTAGCCATGGTTTCAACCAGCGGCTTTTAACCTTTACCACAGTTGCCTCACTACCCTGTGGTCACTAGCCTGAGGCGGCAGCACCCACGGACAGTGTTGGGAAAAGACGCTTGGCCACTGCTGTGTCCGAGCCTTTCTAGGTTTCACCATTGCTGCCAGGCCTTGCACGCCTTGGCAGGTCCGCCACTGTCAGTTTCCTTGGTTGCATCAATCCAGGACGTCTGTCCTTCCATGAATGACAGTAACGCTCTGGATTTATCCGTCATGACAAGTACCCGTACATCCCAGGCCTGCAGGACCGCCAGTCCTGAAGTCCTGTGACATTCTTGTTACCATCAACCATACTGACTACAGTACCTCCTAGTGACAGTTGGTCCTGTGACATGTAACTTGTGATGGTTCACCCAACACTGCCACGCGCCCTGTCCCTCACGTGTCCTTAGTCCTGGTACTACTGTAGCGTCCGGCGGCATTACTTCGGGACTTGATACCTCGATCTCAAGTTCCTTGTCCGAATAAGGCATTTAGCACGGCGTTGGAAAAGCCACTTCAAGTATGATATGCTTAGCATATTGTATCACCAATATGCTAACTCCAACCCTTTCTTGTTTTGGAGCTGCAAGCTTCACACCATGACCAACCCATTCCTTGCTGCCTTGTAAAATGGACAACTGGTTACCCTGCTGGACTTATAATAAGCCTCATGAGCACCCCTTTTGCCACCTTAATGGTATCCTTCTTAGGGATCTATGGTTCAACCCTGCCATCTGATCATTAAATTGACCTGCAGGTCATCCCCAACCCTTTCTTTTGCAACTGTACCTTGGCTTGGGCTTAAAGGAGGATATTGAATATTCCTTAGGCAACATATCCTGGATATCTGAATGAGAGGCCCTGACTACAGGAAACGTATTACAGTGAGTTCCTGGTCTTCCCAGTTATCACTGGCGCCTGTTTCATGGCGCCCGCCCCGAGCGTTCCAGGCATCATCCATCCAAATGTTCACCAATGGAAGCCACTTCAACACCACTGTGCCACTGCTTGATGGGGAGCCCATGTCATCACTGGGTGTTAAAGCCCAGGAGTCATACATACCAGGCTGTGGCTCAACTAGGGAATCGAACCCTACCCCAGAATCCCCAGGTTAAACTTAACCTGGTCACATGACAAACAACAAGAGAGATTGGCATACAACATGATTATGTTTTATTATAGAATATCCACCAAAACCAATGTTGAGTGTTCCCAGTGGACCAGCCTGCACCAGCAAGGCCCAACTGTCAGGTTACAACACCATAATATCCAAGGTTGTCACTTATTCACAGAGAAAACTAAACAAGAGATATATATATACAAACAACCTGGAAGAACTCTCAACCTGGCCTGCCCTGTCATGACCTAACTGCCCGAGGCCAAAGGCATCCCACTGTGCTAATCCTTTACAGGAAAAGCTTGCTCCTGTTGAGCCTTCTACCTGCTTGGTGACATGTAGGCTACCTGTTGCCCTCCCCCCTGGGGACAACAGCACTGGTCAGCCACCAACTGGCAAAGGCTGGACTTCATGTCCCACCAGAGAAGGGGTCCATAAGCCCTTTGAGCACAGGGTATTGCAGCTCAGCCTTGCTCTCCAGCTTGGTGAGGGCGTCTGCTGGGTTGTCCACACCAGGCACATGTTTGAATCAAGATGAGCAAGGTAAGACATCTCCTTCAGCAACAAATAATCCAGATCCCTGCTCCTGGCGAGCTGTCTGTGCACAAACTGCACCATGCCCATGCTGTCTGTCTTGACCAGTGTGTGCAGCTGCAAGCTACAGGAAGCTACCTGACAGAGCTGGTAGAATAACTCCCTGAGGTAAAGAGCAGTGTGTAGCCCCTCACATATTGCCCTGCACTCAGCAATGTCACTGCTGGGTGTCACCCAGTTAGCGACAAAGCCAGAGCGTGAGCTCCTGGTCTTTCACGCGCACAACGGGATGAGCCAAAGTTGCAGGACAGCAACCTTTTAACCCGTGCACCAAGCCACGACCACGGTGAGCGGTTCCACGTCCAATGTGGGATCGAGCCTCGGTTCGTGCTTGCCAAGATAGCTGGTCGTCCCCATGACCAAGCTATATCCTTTGCGTTGTTCCTCGTTCCCATCGGCGTGACGAGGCACGTGCAGGCGTGCAAGCAAATCCTCAACGTCCACTGGCATCAGTGCAGAGCTAGGACGAACTGGATTTGCCTAGACTCTGCAACCTAGGAAGTACAGGACCTGTCACAAGCCTGCAAGGTCTAGTATCCTTGCAGCCCTGTGCCAGCTCCAGTATTCCACCAGTCACAGGCTGCTGCTCCTGAGTCCTGGTCTACGTGGACCACAGTCACGTGATAGTCAGGCTAAGCCTGTGCAGGGTCGTCCTGCCACGTGTCCTGTCCACTATACCAGAGGACTGCACCCTAGTCGGCCACGGACGGCTATAGGACTTCGGGACCTCATATCTTTCTTGTCCCTTGTCTGTTTCAGGCGGTCAGCACGGCGTTGGAAAGGTCTTTCCAAACTGCATCCACTTAGCATATTGGTTGCCCAAAATGCTAACTCCGACCCTTTCTTCTTTTGGAGCTGGACCAGCTTGAAACAAGCCTAACCTTGCTTGTGCCCACTCAGCCACAGACCACTTGGTCCCTTGAGGTTGATCAGACCTTCTAGGGCCCAGGGTCCTGCCTCCTTTGGGTAACAACATATCTGCCCTTGGACCAGGCTAGGTGCACTGACCAGTGAATCAGAGGTCACCCCAGGTTATCCCCTGACCCCTTGGTCAGCTCCCAACCTTTCCTTGGGAACTTGGTGCTAGATTAAAGTCAAGGTACATTACCTAGTCCAATGGCTGGGATTAAAGGATGCCAAGAACGTATTATTGTGAGTTCCTGATCTTTCACAGTTTTCACAGGCGCCCGTTCTTATGGCGCCCGCCTTGGCCAAGCTTTCCCTTTTATGCTCAAAGAGACTTAGGTAGCACCCATGCAAATGCTGCCTTATTGGGGAGCCCATGTCATCACTGGGGGTTAAGGGGACGTGGCGCGCCGAATATTTTCCGCGCGAAAAAATTCGCGGCACCGGCCGTACCGTGAAAAGTGGGTGCTCCGTGCGCGCACCACTTGCGGAAGTGGCCATGGCGACTGCGTTTAGGCGAAACTAGCAATGTAGGGCTAGAGAAATGCAAAAAAAATGCTTGGATGTTGAAGACGATGATTTAATAATGTTGGATTGTGGAGGCAAGTGGCTGGTTTACAATATCGCTGCTTTCTTTTACTGCCATCGGCATGGGGGGTAATCTGCATTTTTTGGTCGCGCGGAATAAAATAGAATTCGTGATTGCGGCAGTAAATTCTCAGTTTTGGGGGTCTTCTTGTCCGTGAAGGATGCATTCATATCGGTAGCATCGAGTTCTAAACCGAACGGGTGCTTTTTGCTACATTTTCGGCCATTCTCGGTAAGTATTTTTTCAGGCCTGCGCAGTGCATGTCGGAACCTTCCTTGGAAGAACGGCCGTTGTTGCGCGCCTGGGCGAGGGATCTACGAGGTCAAGGTATAGATTTGTGGCGACTGTTATCTACTATCAGTTCTTTCTTCGAAGAGCTCATCGTTCGAAGTTTTTTGCGTTCGTTTTGGTCAGTTTCCGCCAGTTAACTCTCCGTTGCTTGCTGTCGTGTTGACGAATACCTGTCAGCTTTAGCTTGTTTTCGTTGATGTCTTGATCAAATCCGCTTCAGTCTCAGCCGATAGATCCTAGGGAAGGCGTAAGGGATTTCATAGCACGTGTTCTGGCAAGGATGTTGTGCGTATGGACGCTTCTTGTTGTGTGATAGTGACGCACCCTTTCCTCGCAGCGGCATCACAGCGGTCAGAAGCTGAACGGCCGCCACTGGTTTCTTTGCATTTTATCGTGCAGGGAAGGAATTTTTTAAATCGACGATCATGTTGGAGATATTGCATTTGTGTGACTGCATGTAGATAGCTGCCATCATTGGTTTATTTTAGCTTTCCTTGTTATGATGATGTGACAAGACAGCAATGTTACTGAGCCAACCATGGTTGACATGGTTGACTGCATACAAGCTTTGTATGCCATGATCTCCTTGGTTCCTTGCCCTCCATAGTTCCAGTTTGTTGCCCATGTCGGGTAGTTCAGTTAAGGAGTTGTTGCTGTGTTGGTAAGCTTGGTTGGCATAACCCTTACAATCTAACCTGGGAGAAACATAGAAAATGCTGGTAATGCATGTTAGTGCCATAATCATTATTGCTATTCATAAGTCTGGCCATGCTCGAGGGACGGTGAAGGAGTATGAGGTGCGTGGCCACCCCTTTGTACTTCACATCATATTCAGCATGGATTTGATCCATGTTGATGGCATGTAAAGTGTGATTGTGTTTACTTGCTTTCTGAGTGGTCCTTAGCGCCTTGTCAGGTAGTGAGTGGTCGTCTAGGAAACCCATCAGTGCGTGCCACAGTGACCCCCAACCTTGAGCATGTGTCGTCATCAGTGTGCTAGAGTTAATTATATGTGCTTTTGATCATAGATTTGCTGAGTTCTTGGCATGAAGTTTACAAGGTAACCTTGGGTAGAGTATAGTGTATGCTCTCTTGGCATGTATGCCTAGCGATCGTGTTGCTATGCTTGCGCTGGCAAGGTTGGCCATGCCGAGGGCAGGTGAGGGAAGATGTGGTGCCTAGCCGTTTGCTTATGTTTTGTGATCGAGTGGGGCATGCTGTCTGGCTTTTTGGATGGAAAACAGCATGCCTAAGTGGCCATATACAAAGAACCCCCCCTTAAGCTTATGTTCAGGTTTTAGCACGCATAACCTTATTACTTGAGCAAGACTTGTCGGAATGACCTGTGTTAAGGGTGGCTGCCACGACGTGATGCAAAGGGAGGGGCAGGGGGACGATGGGGAAGGTAGTAGTGATGATGAGAATGATGTTGATAATATTCCTTGCCTTGCATGTGCTTCCCCGGATGAAATTGACGGTGTCCCTTTCCTGCTGTGCAGCACATTCGGGTGCAAGGGAGGACTGCATGGGTGCTGCGCTGACCCCCCGTTGACTAAGGAGCCCAAGGGGGATTGGTTTTGCCCTGCCTGCCTTGTGCAGGATGCTTACAAGGGCTGATATAGTGACATTTTCTGTTTTAGCGGGCATTTTTTTGAAAACACGTCTGACGCAATAACTTGAGCTAGACTTGTCGGAATGACCTGGGACTTGGAACACTGCTGTCCCCCTGTTAGCCGGAATTTTTGTTGATTTTGTGGCCTTATCGGAAGTGTTTATGATAGGTTTACTCCCAATGTCCGGTAAAAAATGACCTGTTTTGCGGGAAAATTAATAACTGTTCAAGGTTTTGCCATTTCCATGATGTAAATAGCTCAGCAAGCTACAAACTCAGGGAACTATATGACCTTGATTTTTGGTAGCCAACAAATAAGTGCATTGGCTGGGGCATACTCAGCCCTAATTAGCGTCTTTTGCTATTTATAGCGCGTTATTGGCGTATATATGGGGGTAGTACCCCCAACAAGTGCATGGACAACTCACTAGAGATGTTATTTAGTGCCCCCAATCATAATTCAGCATTGTGCAAATGAATTTCAAGTGATATTAGCATATGTCAGTTTTTTTGGGTTTTGGGGTGCCACCTCCCCTTAAGCCCAGGAATCACTCATGCCAGGCTGTGGCTCTGCTGGGGAATTGAACCCCACCCCAACCTCCAGGTTTATAGGTGACCTGGAACTTCACACATGACAGACATTACAACCATGAGAACAACATGAGAATGACATGATTATGTTTTATTCAAGCATTATATAACCCAGAATGTGGCTCCCTGGTAACCATGTGCCACATGGTCACACAACCAGGTTCTTTATTAGCAACAGGTTGGACACAAGCACTAGAAAACATATGTACAGCAACCTGTAAGAACCAGCATTCGGGTTGCCCTTGCATGGCCTAACTGTTCGAGGCCAAAGGCGTCGACTTAAGTCCTGGCGACTCTTCTGAACCCCATGGGGAGGGCCAGGCATGATTCTCAGCTGGTAGGAGTGCACTCCACACCAACTCCTGTCCAGGAGGGTGTACCTAACCCTGAAGGACCGGCTGTCAACCAGTAAGCACCAGTCACCACTTGGCACTTTGGTCAAACAACCCACCGGGGACACCCAAGCTGAAGCAAGGCCTGGTCTCTATGGCCGCCCGTGTAAGGGGTCCATGAGCCCACGGAGCAGGGGGTACTGCCTCTCCGCCTTCTCCTCCAGCTTGGTGAGGGCATCTGCAGGGTTGTCCACACCAGGCACATGTTCAATGTGAGCTAGGTAGGACATCTCCTTGAGCAACAAGTAGTCAAGGTCCCTGCTCCTGGCCAGCTGCCTGTGCACAAATTGCACCATGCCCATGCTATCAGTCCTCACCAGTGTGTGCAGCTGCAACCTACAGGAAGCCACTTGACATAGCTGGTAGAAGAGCTCCCTCAAGTAAAGAGCAGTATGCAGCCCTTCACAGATTGCCCTGCACTCAGCAATATCACTGCTGGGTGTAACCCTGTTCTGCAACCGACTGTACCAGGTAACAAGTGAGGTGTGATCTTGCTCCAGGGTAACTAATGCTGCTGCCCTGCCCCTGACCTCTGTGACCTTCCTATTATCCATAGAACTGTCCACATAGAGAACCATGTCAAGGGGCTTGTACAAATCCACAGGACCCAGTTTGAGAGGGGGAGACATCATGACAGCCTGCACCACACTCTCAGCACCCACCTCAACCAGCTGGGAATCAGTAAGTCGACTCAGAACCAGCAAGTCAGGGGCACATATACTTGCAAGCCATGCCAGCATGCCCCTGACTGATGGTAGCACACCTAGCCTGCGTGATGGGCTCCTGCAATGCATTCACAATCTGCTGTGGGTAGTCCTTACCACCCTCCATCCTGATGAACCACGAGCCCTTGGCTTGAAACAACGTAGCCTGCATGCCACAGAAGACCATAGGCTCATTCTCCACCATGTGCTGTATCTTACCTAGCTCAAACCGCTTCTGGATCTTGGCCAAAACAGCCTCAACCCAGTCTGGTGGACCTATGAGATGCAGGTCATCACCATGTAGTGAGGCAAAGACAGGAAGGCCATTGTGGGACCCTTGGAACAAACAGGGATCCACTGGAGACACAGAAAACCCACAGGTATTCTTCAAGAATTTCTCTAGGCTCTTCCTCCAGATGATGGGACTGGACCTGAGACCTTCCAATCCTTTCAGAATTCTCAGGTACCTGGCCTTTATCTCTGCTCTCCATACAGCAGGTACAGTCACAAAGAAAGGAGGGATATCTCTCCAAGTCTGCCTAGCCTGGTCCTGGTCAGTCGGGAGGACCATTTTTGGCACTTTCAGACCCCAGAAAATGAGAAAAATCATAACTCACAGGCCACAACTCCAAATGCCCCCAACCAAGATGCTAGGAGTATCTACACTTCGAGGGCTTTCAGAATATGCAATAATACCACGGGTTTATCAAAGCATTTGGATGATAGCTCCAGTCAAACTTGGCCAAAAGACGATCTTTTTTCCCCAAGGAAAAGTGAACCCCCCCCTAACTTCCCAGGGAGGGTATGGAACCTCAACAGCAACATTGGACAACTTAGTTGGATAGTCCAATGGTGCTTTCCTTGGGTCAAACCACCCGGATGAACCGTTAGACCTATATAAGGTGCTCATATATGTGTGTGGGTTACGCGCGCGTAAACAGCCATCTATGACATGCAATACAAGAATGCATTATAACAAGCTATAAAAGATTGCCAAAGGTGCTGGAATACAAACATGTTGCCTACCTGCATTAACGAAATGATATGCTCCAAAGAAATGCCATAAACTGGTCACTTTCAGGGCTAATACCCCTCTGTACAGCAGGCATGGAGGCTTGCTGAAAGGTGCACTAAAAAGCTCGTCAAATATAATGCATGGGAGACGTATTCCGCTGCAAAGGACACGCAAACACGTTGCCGTACCTGGCTCGTTCACGTCCTGCCCGGATTCCACTGGCCGGGACCCTCATATCTCACACATACCATTGCTTTACAGGCATAGGCCGCCATAGCCGCATCATGCATGCATCCTTTATGATTACAAGGTTGATGCTCCGTTCAAATATTACCTATAAACGCGTCCGCATTCCCAGCAAACGCATCAGCGGACATCCGTCCGGTACCAAATCTGGATGCTTGGGCTGGCGCAGACTGCCCGGCCATGAGTATAAAATGGAAATAAGATAAGCGAGTACTCATCTGGCACTGACGACCCAGAAGGCAGTATTTTCCTACCTGAATTTTCCCAATCCTACAAGTTTGGCCATGCCTGACCTACGAAAATCACGAGTCATTCTGAGCAAAATGCTGAACCGTTTCTAGCCTCGACACGCAAAATTTCCGTGAGAACGGCATGCTGGCAGCCATATCTAGTTACGCGCGCGCGCGAGTGAAAATTTCCCGCCAAAGTCACGTGATACCTGCTCAATGCACGTTGTAATTACCAGGCTATGGCGAATATTTCCCCCAAACCTACGCATCACCGTCGTCCCTAAGTGTCCCCGGACCCACCGGACAACTGTCCTCCGTCACAAGTGGCGCGGCGCTCACGGCGCGGCGCGAAATTCGACCGTTAGTCAAACTACCCGACAGGTCGGGTAGTTTCCCGACTAAGGGTTAAGAAAAGCTCTCTTGAAATCAATCAGCACAGAGCTATAAGGCACACCCTTAACCAGAAAAGACAGAAATATACACAGCAGAATCCTCCACGTGTCATGCAGCATCCCTGGAGTATAGAGCTCCTCATCTAACAACTGGCCAGTGCCATGATACTCGCTTACAACTGGTCTGACGTGTGGCACCTGGACACCATCTACCTCCTTGAGCTTGAGGACAAACATCAATCTGAGCAGCTGGTGAACTTCTGGCAGTTCATCCACAGGTTCTGCACAGTTGTCCAGAAACTATCCACTCATGCCCAGAAGCAACAAAGCCAAGAGTCCATGCCTTAGCCATCTTGGGGCTTTGCATCATCTCGACTAACTGGCGCCAGGGAATAGGACTGTGAGCAGCTATCTGGTACCTGTTTACCCCTAACTGCCGTGGATCAAAGGTGGTTGGGATGATCAACAGGTCCTCATGCAGCTATGGGCTCCTGACCTTGGGGACCCTCAGCATGCTGACTCTTAACAGCCTTCACCGCCACTGCAAGACCCTGGGAATAGTGATATCTTTCAAGGGGGAGGCTGCCCCTGCCTTCTAGTGCCAACTCATCAGAGGTCAAAGTAACCCCTGGCATGCACAAGAAGTTCTGACCCAGAATGGCAGGCCCCTGATAGCCCTCTACCACACAGAACGTGGTGGGCACCCCTAAGATAGGCACACTCACTTCCCCTAGGATCTTCATGGACACTGTCAGAAATTTTCATTTAATTCCTTGGTCGTCAAGACTGATTGAGACAATTGATAGACAGTTTATTCATTGCATATTTAGGTTACGGACTGCCACCGTTTCACCGCCAAAGCCATGGTGCGGTTCCCGGGTGGGGACCATAGCATCCATAGCCACACTGGGCTCGGACTGCAAGGTAAGTGCAACGTAGGTGCGTCACTTCCTTATCAAGGCATGTGCATTGGGGCAGCGGTGCACGTTCTAGAATATTCTGCACAAGTTGCCAGCTGTCGATTATACAATTGACGATTAGGAGAACGCCAGATGTCAAGCAACTAACACGGCATACAATGCATCTAGAACTGGATTCAGTCATACGAAATATCCAACACGGAATATTCGGCCGAGGATAGTACCGTCGGCACCTATAAGGTACGCAAAGTATTGTGCCGGAATTACAACTTCGGCACTGCATAACTTTTGCTATACTGCACTATATTCAGTGCGATAAGTTGTGCCGGAAAGCTCACGGCGGGCCCTACCAAGCCTATTTAATTATCGGCCAGAAAGACGGCAGGCGGGTGCGATTGTTAGGGACGCAACCCTAATACCTCCGTTTACAACATGATGGCCAGACACTACAAATGTAAACAGGCAGTTGGGCACACAGGGTGAAATTCACCTCTGACACCCCCCTTGCACAATGCCTAAAGTGAAGACACTACGCAGGTAGGGCAAACAGTCTCTCCCCCCTCAATTCAGGCAAGGGCCTAAAAGCTAGGTAGGGCAGCCAGGTATAAACATACTCTGACACCCCCCTTACATGGCTAGCCCGTCAAAACAGTGCTACCATTGCTTTCAGCACGGGGAAGAAAACACATTGCTCGTGGCAAGGGCCACGGCCAAACCATTCCTGGAAAAAACGCAGCATAAAAGTTGATGTCGTCTTGGATGCATTGCTGAACTTGGCTCGATGAAGCAGCAAAGAATTCTTGGTCTTGGTGGAGTAGCACTTTGATCGTGCAGGTGGTAATGGCGGCGATACTCGGTGCAAACAGTTGCTCCCGGCCTGAACGCCTACTCTCGGTCTGATCCCCTCGTTTTCGCATTGGGCATCTGCGTGGACTATGCACGTCTTATTATAATCCCGCGATGAACGTCCGGTCAACCGACCACATACTCCCCATACTGGCATAGGCCAGTGACAGGTTCCGGCACAAAAATTCGCAGCTCCACGCTGCGTTGCCCGAAAAAATACCAAAAAATTAGCTTGCGGCATCGCCGGCCGCAGGATTTGAACCTGAGCTCATTATATGGCTCCGGCTTCAACCAACGACGCCTGACGACATGTGAAATATTCTGGAAATTGTTTTGTATAAACTTCCGCGACTCCAGCCGCGACTGGTTCCAGGAAACGCGCTGGCCAGCAGGACTTCAACAAGACGCCTGACCAGCAAATATTACGCGACTCACGGCCGCGAACTTCCGAACCATAATAATGCATGAAATACATTACGTCTCTCGCCATTTTCAGGCGGGTCTCGCTAATTGACGTCCATAGGGTGAATTCTGTAATGGCTTTGTGTCAGAAATTTTCATTTAATTCCTTGGTCGTCAAGACTGATTGAGACAATTGATAGACAGTTTATTCATTGCATATTTAGGTTACGGACTGCCACCGTTTCACCGCCAAAGCCATGGTGCGGTTCCCGGGTGGGGACCATAGCATCCATAGCCACACTGGGCTCGGACTGCAAGGTAAGTGCAACGTAGGTGCGTCACTTCCTTATCAAGGCATGTGCATTGGGGCAGCGGTGCACGTTCTAGAATATTCTGCACAAGTTGCCAGCTGTCGATTATACAATTGACGATTAGGAGAACGCCAGATGTCAAGCAACTAACACGGCATACAATGCATCTAGAACTGGATTCAGTCATACGAAATATCCAACACGGAATATTCGGCCGAGGATAGTACCGTCGGCACCTATAAGGTACGCAAAGTATTGTGCCGGAATTACAACTTCGGCACTGCATAACTTTTGCTATACTGCACTATATTCAGTGCGATAAGTTGTGCCGGAAAGCTCACGGCGGGCCCTACCAAGCCTATTTAATTATCGGCCAGAAAGACGGCAGGCGGGTGCGATTGTTAGGGACGCAACCCTAATACCTCCGTTTACAACACGATGGCCAGACACTACAAATGTAAACAGGCAGTTGGGCACACAGGGTGAAATTCACCTCTGACAGTTAATACTGTACCGGGGGTGTTAATACTGAGCAGGCCTACGAGGCTGCTCAGGCCTAGCAAAGCACAGTGCACAAGTATATAAAGAATAGGCCAGTGCCAACTGGTTAGATCTCTTGCGAGCCCGCCTCACGTGTGTTGCCTTGACTTGGCAAACTCGTGTCTAAGCACTCACGTGCACGAGTGCTGTAAGCCTATATTTTTAACCAAGCTCCATTCCAACCATTCTCATGATGAATCTATCCGCGCGCATTGGAATCTATCTATCCCTACACATTGCGCTTTAACTCCTACCGCTAATACTACTACTACTACTACTAATAATAATAATAACAACAATACTCATGGTAACAGACGGGACAGTTAAGCAATTAGCCGGGCTAATTGCTTTTATACGTCGAAGGTTCACTTCGACTACTTGCGCGCAAGTAGTCGAAGTGAACCTTCGACGTATAAAAGCTAATTATCGACGTATAAAAGCTGGGACTCCTTGGAAACGGTACACCACCTCACTCCTCCAGGTATAACCTGCGTACCTCACCTCCTTCCCCTACCACTGGTGGTCGTCGTCGTCCCTCTATTACCCCTCCTACCTTTGAACAACGTATGCATGTCAGATTTAGTGACGACCCCTCCTTTACCCTGAACCAGGCCCCTGCCCCTCCTGCAACCTTGGCTCAACCCTCAATTAGGTCCTCACTCCCTGACAATGTTTCTAGGCCTCCTCCTCACCCTGTTCCTTCCATTCCTGCTTATAACACGGGTCGTACCTCTGCCTCTGTAGGCCCTTCTGGTCGCCCTAGTGCAGTTCCATTTCATCCTCCTGCTTCTTGGTCCTACCCTGACACGGCCTACGAGGCTGCCCAGGTCCCTTCCCGCGTAGCAGAGCTAGAAGTTAATAGTGATTTCAGCACCATGCCTCTAGATGACAGAAATTATGATCATTTTGCCTACTCAGTTATATACATCGATTCCTTACGGAATCGACACTAAGCGCTTAGTGTCGATTCCGTAAGGAATCGATGTATATAACTAAAACTTTTGCTTGCGCCGGCAAGGCTAAGGCCGATACTAGTCGGGTCATCGAATTGGCTATTCGATTATCGAAGTTGCCTATTCGACCATCGAACTTTCCTATTCGATTATCGAATTTTCCTTATTCGATTGTCGAAATTTCCTAGTCGACAGGGGGTCAGAGGCCAGCGGCCTATCATACTCGGCGCCCAGCAAGCATCCGAACTAGGCCTAGTCGATTATAGCGAGACATCGCGTAGAAATTAGCCGATTTCGGGGACTTAGCCGATTTTCGGAGCGACGTCGAACAACACAGATGATTAGCCGGTTGAGCACATCATATCAGTCGAATAGCGCTGGTACTCCGCCTAGTCAGCGGAGAGCACTTGCCTTTTTCGATTAACATAGCACATTAGGCCGAACGGTTAGCGTCCGCAACGTTCTTCGCATTTCTAGGCGAAAAATTCACCCCCGGAACGATCCTAGCGGGATTCGAACCCGGGATGCCGGCGTGTCGCAACAGTCTTAGTTATATACATCGATTCTTTACGGAATCGACACTAAGCGCTTAGTGTCGATTCCGTAAGGAATCGATGTATATAACTTACTCCTCCCTTCGTGAGCCATATAATGTTCCCTTTTCCTATGGGCATCAGCCGGCAGCGGTGGCCCCTTCTAGACCCCTATCCAAAACCTTTCCTCTTCCTTCTTTCTATCCCTCTTATGTAGCATGCAGTGGAAGACAGTGGTCCTATGGGTAGATCTGATCCTTCCCATCCTCCCAAGCCCCCTGCTCTTCCCCTCTTTGCTAACCTCCCCAAATTGGATGTCAAGTCTTCCCCTCAACAGTTTTTCACTTTTATTATGCTGCTTACCCAGAACACAGAGTCGTGGCAAAATCATAATAGATGGCGTCTCCCTGATGCTGTTTTAGTCCCTCACTACCTTACTACCTGTATTACCCCTGAGCTCGCTAACCTCATTCAGTGTGAATCTTTGGCCTCCCGTGCCTACCCTAATGTTAATCATCCCACGGTCCTAAATTTAGGACTTTGTCCTAAATCGTCCTAGTGGTCACTATAACCGAGGTACCGGGAGGGGGGGGTCACTATATGGACCGTACCCCATGTGGACCGTACCCGGCATGATGTACCCGACCCGTGGTACCGGCACATGGTACCCGGATTCCGTACCCGGGTACCGGGTATAATGGCGGGAAAGTAGGTACCTCGACCAAAAATATAACCGATTTTGGAGCGAAAAAGTGGGTGCGGGAATGAAGTGAGGTGGATATGGCGACCTGACAATCGTGGCCGGCGTTTTCACGTGCGTTTATCATTTCGGGCGCCCAGTAGCAAAAACGAAAGGTTGTTAGTTATGCTTAAAGGCTGTGAATATTTTCTGCGCAAGTTTTTATGTGTAGCGCTGTATCACAGCGGCACAACACAAATGGGTCGCAGATCGCCTGCTCGCGGAGGGTCGATTTTGGCACAAACATGTTAGTGTATTAGCAATGGTGGTGCGAATCAAGCCAGGAAATTTTTGTGGACGATTTTTATTATAGTCTGGAGTTTAGAAACGGAGTATTTGACATGGGAGCGCCTGGGCCGTGATATTCTTGCCCGATTTCCATTGTCGACCATGTTTTAGGGACGTTCAGGCTGGGCAGCGAGCGCACCTTATAGGTCTTCACTTTCGGTATTTCTTGGACCTAGAACGCAGCACAAGCGTGGTTTATATCATTGTCGAACCGGTTGGCCAGCTTTGGTGCGCTCAGCTCTCGGAAAGCTGACCTCGCTGCGGATTTCAGCGACTTTTTTGCAACCATCTGGAATGAGGCGACGTAAGTAGCAGGTAAGTGCCGGGTTGTCCTAGATCATGAGTGTAACTGGCAACGCTGTCGTGGTGTTTTGAGTCAGCCAGCTATGCCTAAAAAGAGGGGACGCTCTCTGTGCACATAACTGTCACACATAGTTGGTTTACGTCATACAATTTTTTACGTCTCTATCTTCGTCGTCCGCTGCAGCTAAAACACACATGCGTAAGAGCAGTTTTACTCATGTGTTAGTTATAAACCATGGTCCTATGGCCTGCAGTCGTTCAGGGTGTTCTCAGACAGTATATACAGTATGGTTTACGTGTTACATGCACCCTGAATTCGCTCACAAAGCGTTGCATGTTAGCACAACGTTGTTTTGTAACTTGATTTGGCTGCATTCATGTGTTAGTTGCAATGCAAATGCAATGTTTTTTCATCGCTGGGTGGTGGCCAGCATGTCCGTGATGTCAAAGAAGGTTTGGCATATGCTTAGAGAAAGTTTACCGCAAGGGGTGGGCCATGTTCAAGCCGGGCAACCTCAGCAACCATGCAACCCTATATTGCATTACCTGCACCATCTGTGACACCGTTAATCACGCGTATATATAGAGGCAGCCACAGCAGGGTATGGCCTTGTTATACGCTGCCCCGCCATCCCAAGGCCTCGTAGGGTCCCCTAGCGCTTGTAAGATGCTCAAGGGACCGTGTGGATAGCATGGTCATGCGTTGACAATAATTGGTCCTAATGGTCCTAAAACCCACATTTTGGCCAAATTCGCGCTTTGAGGTCTGGCAGGTGGCAGGGCCCATTCATGCACTAAATGTAATTATTTGACCCCAGGTTTTTGATAGAAACTAAAAAAGTGTGTTATCTGTCATGGGCACGAATGCCAGGGTCAAATTTTAATGTTTGCATATATATTTTTTAATTCCACTTGGTCCTAAATTTAGGACTTTTACTGGGAAGATGGACACTAACTCCGTAGCAGAATTGTTAGAGAGTCATCTAGTCCCTCCTGATGCAGATTGGCAGGATAGATTAGCCTTTGGTACTCTGCAGCAGGGTGCTAAACCGTTTAAGGAGTATATGAAAGAATTTGATGCATTGATAGATGGTACGAATTAGGGATTTGTCGGGCGCAGATGTACGCGCTCGTTTAATTCCTTCAAGGCCTCAGTAGACCCTTATTACGCGAGGTAAAGCGCCACTTCTCTACCTACCGTTTCACTGATCTACCCCTCAAGCATGTGCTACAGCATCTCTTAAGAGTAGCAGATTTCTTCACCACCCCTTCTCTTCCTACCCGTTCCCGTATTAATAACATTAGCCTTACTCCTGAAGAGGAGAACTCCTATGTTGAAGAGTTAGATATTTGTGTTACCGACCTTTCGGCTCTGGATGTCTCTCACATTATCGGATTTCTCTGAAAATAGTTTCTTATAATGGGCGAGAACGAACGCCGCAATCGAAGTGTTCCTGACGGCGGCAAAGATTACGTGGCACGCTCTTGGGGTTCCAGTTTCGCTGGCATGGCCGGCGACTAGGGCCGTTTTTAGCGGATGATAATCAGTTTGGATTTTGTAACTGGGTGATTAGTTACGGGCAGTTTTCGTTGTTGTTCAGGCGGTTAAAAAGGTCGTATTTATAAGGCCTTTTAATTTTGTATGCTGGCCTGAAACTGCCTTTGATTGGCGACTAGTGTAGTTAAAAGTTCTGACTCGAATCATTTTGCTGACATTTCGTAGTTGCCGGTCTGACATTAGTTGTGTCAGTAAGGCTGGGATTTTTTTTAGGGGCGTTGCCATGTAGCGTGTTGTGTCGTCTTTTTAGGGACCTTGCGAGGAAGGGGAAGGTCTTTTTTCTTGCATGACGCTGGGCACGCGTTGGCCGAGGCTATGGTGATGCAAGGAATGCCGACGCCTCCCCGGCCTTGTGCCCGCTCGGGCGCAGGGCTTAATTAAATTAACAGATGGGCGGCAGCCCCTGAGCTTCCGGTTTCACGGAAGTCACAGCGCGGCTGCCAAGTGTCCGGACTGATTCTCACTTTGGTACTGGGTCCGGATGGTTGGGAATCTGCGCAGGAGGTTGGGCTGCGCTAGTGCAATATTCAGATCGAATATGAAGGGGAAGATCTGCTTGTCGAAACGGAAGGGCTGGCCTGCGTGGCAGCCTTGTACCTGAGGATGCTTGCGCTTCGGGTTAAGGTTCTGTGACGTTGGCTGGCCTGCCTTGGGCTGGTTCGTACCTGGGGATGCTTGCGCTCCGGGTTGGACTAGTTGAGGTCGTGGCGATAATTTTAATAAATTTAAAAATATTTTCACTCACACCGTTGTTTGGCGCGCGGTCTCGGCGCTGGGGGTGAGGGCTGATATGCGGCCTTGATTATATGCCTAACGGTAAATCTGTTAGCATGGTAGGTGCGGGGGTGTGCCCCCTGTCAAGGACGATGCTCTCCTAAAGGGGTCGTGGCGAAATATAGTGAGAAACGAAACTTGGGGTTTCGGTAATTGCTTGATCGCTGTGTCTTCTGCTTTGTCTTCGCAACAACAACAACTCCTGTTGCCGATCAGAGGGGAGGCCTTCTTTGGGGTCGGTGGCGGGCCCTGCAAAGGGTCAATTCGCGGGAATGTGGTTACCTATAACAGTGCATCAATGCATCCACAGCCGCTGGTGTTAAAACGGGGTCCATTGCGGCAGGGCATTCTCGATGGACACGCGGTCCTGGGAGAGAGGGGAGCGGCTTTGAGTCAGCCAGGCGTGGGGGAGTTGGGGATTCGCAAACTTTGCTCGGAGAACTGCAAATGGCAGGGGACGCCATTTTGCTGTCCATTTAAAGCGACCACTTAACCCCTAAATGGGCAGAAATACTGCCGATGCATCGGCTGTAACTTCACAATTTTGCAAACCAGATGCCATCCAACCCACCCATATCCAATGGCTGTCCTTGGGGGCCAAGCATGTCCATGAGTTGCCCTTCGGGTTGGTATATCACAACCTTACATATATGCAGGGTAGGCCATGTATAACTGCCGTCAAAGTCAGGGGGGTCAAGACGAGCGTTTTCATTTTTGGTAGAATGTGCATTTTGAATTATGTTGTAAGAGCTAGGCACCTACCACTTCAGGGATGATGAACAATTAGTTGCTGAACAGTTTGAGCCATTGGGGTCATCATTTGGGTGGGTATACCAGCAGTTACACCCAGTACAGCCCATAGGGGTACCGTTGGTAAAAAGCAACCAAGGGGGTAGGAGTGGGCATACTACCTACTAATACCTACTAATATGGCCCCCAACCATGCCACACAATACATTTCCCTTCCACAATGATGGGGAAACATAACTGCATCATCACACTGCCCTTACATGGCACCTATGTGCAGGTGCCACCTTGTCCATGCACGTAGGTAACGTGGTACGGATACCCTACGCAAGGCATGCATTCTAGGAGGCAGCCACCAACAAACTAGTGATTTTAAGCCTATTTCAGCTTGCCCTAGCAAGGATAAACTAGGCCTAAGCTGCTATAGCTTGCCAGGTGATGGCCAGCACACCTGGTGGCACATGCTGACAATGGGAAGCTTCTACTCACCGGTTACATGCTTGATGATGCCACAGAGACCAGCCAACTGCCTCACACTCATGCAATATGTGTGTGGGAAATGTATAACAAACATATATGGAGGTATTCAAACCCATACAGCCTCTAAAACTTATCACCATCACCCTGTGGCAGGTCAACTGACTGAGGGAAGCATCTAAGAAGGGTGTTTTAGAAAGGGGCCAGGCCAGGGTCAAGAAAGAGCATGAATAATGCAAAAAGAATGCGCTACACAAGCTAGAACGTATATATAAACGTCAAACATCGATAGGAAAACGATGATTAAGCTTTACCAGGCATGGATGGCGTTACCTTGGCCCAGGCGGTGGCCGCAAAATGGCGCATTTCGGCACACCAAAGTTGTGCAGCATGGTCGCTGGATTCGGCGATTTCTGGCCACCCTTGCACGTTTACGACTACTATGTATCATAACAAGTACAAAGAAACCAATATATCCTTTAAAATACGCCGGAAAGGTATTGCTGTCAACGTTTCTATCGTCCGGCCTGATCGCAGTTTTTTCGAGCAAGAACGCTGCCGACACCTATCAAATGGCATTCCCGCGAACCAAAAATTGGCCTGTATCATCTTTAGGACGTATAAAATCAATTTCCTGAGTTTGGTCAGAAAATTCGAACGAAAACGTAAATGCCATGCGTGGGCGCAAGCCGCCATGGCCAGGTCGTCGTTTTCCGGAATGCACGTTGTACGTGAAAAAGTACCCTGACCCCTTGTACTTTGACCGGCCAGAACACCTCTATAACTTTGTCAGAAGTATGCAAACCCTAGTACCATGCTGTGAGGAAAATTATAAACTTTCGATCTTCTCAGCTAAACTTTTCCTAATTCTCAATAGTTTTCGCGGCATTTGGTCCCCCGAGAAGGGGCCGACGTGTCGGCTGTAACTCAGTTTTAGGCGGAAAATCGGCAGCCAGACCATTTAGGGGTTAATGTTTTCAATAAGAAGTTGGTGGAGTGGGAGCAATGGATACACGAATCGGATTTCTCTGAAAATAGTTTCTTATAATGGGCGAGAACGAACGCCGCAATCGAAGTGTTCCTGACGGCGGCAAAGATTACGTGGCACGCTCTTGGGGTTCCAGTTTCGCTGGCATGGCCGGCGACTAGGGCCGTTTTTAGCGGATGATAATCAGTTTGGATTTTGTAACTGGGTGATTAGTTACGGGCAGTTTTCGTTGTTGTTCAGGCGGTTAAAAAGGTCGTATTTATAAGGCCTTTTAATTTTGTATGCTGGCCTGAAACTGCCTTTGATTGGCGACTAGTGTAGTTAAAAGTTCTGACTCGAATCATTTTGCTGACATTTCGTAGTTGCCGGTCTGACATTAGTTGTGTCAGTAAGGCTGGGATTTTTTTTAGGGGCGTTGCCATGTAGCGTGTTGTGTCGTCTTTTTAGGGACCTTGCGAGGAAGGGGAAGGTCTTTTTTCTTGCCCACCCACCCTCCCTGTGTTTTGTTGTCTTGGGGATTCGCAAACTTTGCTCGGAGAACTGCAAATGGCAGGGGACGCCATTTTGCTGTCCATTTATTAAAGCGACCACTTAATGTTTTCAATAAGAAGTTGGTGGAGTGGGAGCAATGGATACACGAACATGCTATCATTGTAAGGAAGTAGGTCATCTTAAACGTGAGTGCCCCAAGTTCCTTTCGGGTGCTCCCCCTCATCCCGATGCTCGCCCTCCTCGTACCCCTCAGCGTGCTCCTATTCGTCCCACTCCAGGACGCATTCCCTCAGCTACCCCTAGTAGGCTGAATGCTGTGCAGACAGGACCCTCAGGGTTCCCCTATGATAATCAGGCTCCTGCACCCTCTTCGCTCCCTCGTGACCCTCCAGCAGTGGCTTTTTCGCCAGGGTCTTCTCCGGGGTTAGTCCCAGTGGATGTGGGGGGGGAGGGGGAACAGTAGGCCTGTCAGCCGGGGGTAACCTGGACAGGTCCTTAGATAGTACCCCAGATAATAGTTTTTGCCTGCCTGTTTTTATAACCTCTGTAGGAGCTGAATCATCCCTACCCTTACGTGTTCGTCCTCTTATGTTTTTGAATGGTGGTTTAACCGTCCTTCACACTGTTGTAGACCCCTTCTTGCATGCTGATGAACTTTTGAATGTCCCCGTGTTAGTGGATAGCGGTGCGGCTAGCTCCTTTGTGAGCGAGGCCCTAGCTAGTTAGGCGTTTAGGACTAGTCCCTATCCCTCACACCAAACCTGTCACTGTCCATTATGCTGACGGTCGCACCAGTCATTCTCCTGGTACGGTATCCCTACCCCTGGTTATACAAGGATGTACTGTCAACCTAGTGCCTGATGCCCTCTCCCGCCGCGCAGATTACTCCTTTTTCGAGGACTTGGATGTCCTCAATACTACTCTAGTTCCTACCACTCTTGGTGTACCCCCGTATGGTGAACTGCCGGATGATGAACAATATGCCTCCCTCTTTCATACTGCTGTCCGTATGCCTGACCTCCTCTCTCACGTAGGACTCTCCGCCTCCGGTGTGAGGCCCTTCCTGTGGTCCCTGTGGGGGGGAGGGGAAAAATAAAATTTCTATACCGCTTAGCCATATAGCGACTAGGTCCTAGGAAAGTCCTATGATAATATAGTCCCTCTAGGACCTCCCCTTCTCTTTGGCAAGGCGGTAGGCGACCTCTTTAAACCTGATAGACAAGATACTTCTGTAGCGATGCCTACCTCTGATCTCGAACGCCTTATCAGTAGATTTACAGCCACTGAGCCGGAAGCTTTAGCTGCTATTGCCTCTCATCCCCAACAGTTAGGTAAATACCCCTGTAAGTTTGTAGGTGGATTTCTATATGTGCAGTTAACAGATTCTCCCCCTCAATGGCGCCTTTATGTCCCTCCCATCTGTCGCTCTTCATTGCTTTTTGAGTTGCATGATTTAGCTGCTCACCAGGGCGGTAAACGGGTACGGGATCTAATAACCCGTTCCTACTATATTGGCCCTCCCTCTTAAAGGATGTAGATGAAAATGTTAGGACCTGCCATTCCTGTCAGGAAATGAAACCTAGCAACGTAGGGCAGATAGCCGAGCCTGGGACCCTTCCTGATCCCATCATGCCATGGGATTCCCTTATGATGGATTTTGTAGGACCTTTTAGAAAGAATGATAAGGGTAATGCTCAGATCCTTGTGTTTGTAGATCGTTTTACGCGTATGTGCCATCTCGTGCCTTGTCCCCTTGACCTCACCGCACGCGATTGTGCCCGCCTAGAAGGTCTCGCTAGGTCCAGTCCCATCATTTGGAGGCTCACCTTGGAAGACTTCTTGACTAAGCACTGTGGGTTGAAGGTGTCATCTGTGGACCCATGTTTATTGCTGGGTAGGTGGCATGATTTACCTGTGTATGCTAGCCTGCATGGTGATGACTTGCACTTGATTGCTCCCACTAAGTGGTTGAGTCAGTTTGTGCCCATCATCATGATGATGGGCACGAACAATAATGCATTTCCTTTGGGAAAAGAATTGTGGCAGAAGCCTGGAGAGGCTGTCACGTTCTGTGGAATGCAGGCTACATTGGTTCAGGAGGGGAGTCAGTGGCTGATTAAGCTGCAGGCGGGCAATGACTACAAGAGTACCATTCTTCAATCTGTTCCAGAGGTCATGACGTCATCCATTGCACCTGAGGTGAAAGGCAAGTTGGCCTGGTATGGCAGCATTTGTGGGCCTGACATGATGGTCCATAGCAGATCCCCTGATGATGTGCTGATGGCCTGGAGGAGCCTTCCCAGATTATTGCACATGTTAACAAGTCTCCTGGTAGTAGTATTACTTTAGCTGGGATTGATTTGTCTGTGCCATTTTCCTTGGATATCTATGTCGATAGTTCCATGGATAGCAGGCAAGTTTCTAAGGTAAGAGGCAGGTCAGCTGGTTTGTTTGTGCCTCAGCAACACAGGCCTAGTCTTGTGGCCTGGTACAGTCGTCTTCAAAGAAGGGTTGCTGTGAGTTCAGATGTCTCTGAGTGCAGAGCCATTTGTGAAGGGATTCATTCCTGTTTGTACATCAAGGAGCTGTTGCTAGCTATGGCTTCAGTGACTCCTCATACTCTTCAGCTAAAGACTTTGATCCCTTTAGATAACATGGACATGGTCCAGTTTGTGCACAAGCAGTTGGCCAGCAGCAGAGATCTTGATTATCTCCTGTTGAAGGAACATGGGCAGGTCTGTTATTTTTTCCCTGACTGACCCCCTTTTTTTTTTTTGTAGATATTCAACAACTTCCAGGTTCTGAGAATCCTTCTGATGCCTTGACCAAGTTGCCTCACAACTTGTCTGCTGAGCAATATAAGCTCCTCTATAAGCTGATGAGCTCCTCTGTGTGAGTTGAGCTATTCCAGTTTTTTTAGCTTTGAGTTTGGTGGCTGTTGGGTAGGAAGAGCTAACATAGAGCTGGGCTCTGTTATGCTGAGAGCTGTGACGCTCTGGGGGCAGTAATTATGCTCTGGGTAATTATGTGTATAATACTGTATTTTATGTGATGCTCAGTCATGGAGCATGATGTTGGTTGGGGGTTTGCCCTCAGTTTGAGGTTTGTCTCAACCAAAGGGATTTTATAGGGCGGGGTTCAATTCCCTGGGGCTGCTTAGGCGGATTTTCCCGGATTGGCTGGCCCATCAACCTTGCTGGTGAGGTGGCGACAGGTCCCTCTAGTTTTGTCCCAGACAGAGGAAGGGAGTTTGTAATGTGCTTAATATATTTTGTGATGTGCTATTTCTCAGTCCATGGTGGGCGCCAGTTCTGATAACTATCAATGTTTACCTGATAAGGTCTTGTGGGTTACTTGTGGTGGGGTTCCAATCAGGAGCCATTATGGTGATGATGCCACTTTGGGCATTATTCTGGTTAGCCACAAGCTGCTACTCCCAACACTTGGCTTTCTACTTCCAGCGGATAGGGAATTCATTGTAATTCGTCATGGCTGAGGTGTGTTGTGATTTGGTGCTTGATTAATCCCGAGCAGAGACTACAGAGAGCTGGGAGGGATGTCAAGTGCTATGCATGTTGTTTCTATATATGTGTTGCCAAGCCTAACAGCTCTAAAAAGAAAGAAAGGGCTGGAGTTAATATGGCTGTTACGTCCAAGCTCTAAAAGAGAAGAAAGGGCTGGAGTTAATTTAATTGATTAATTTATTAATTAAGTAAGTAATGGTGGGGAATCGGCGGGCTCTGGTCATGGCCGAGTTGCATGCACACGATTTTTCTCCTTTTTCTAGGCCAACACTCGTCAGGCCATGCCTCCCAAATCGGTGTGGACACCATGATTCTCGCAGAGTGTTTACCACAGAGCAGCAGGCTGGGGGCCCATCATAGAAAATTGAGATAGATCCTGGATAGATTGGTTTTCTTCCTTGTACTTCCATAATCATTTCCATGACCACCGCCACCCAGTCTCCGTTGAAAGTCCATGCTTCGTGAACCATTTCACGGGTGTTTGTGTCTCATTCCCCTCCTGCTGTCTCCTTCCCAGTACCTAGGGCACAGGTTCCTGCGGCCCAGTAGCCACAAGACGCTCCTTGGGACCTTTCTTGGGGTGCACCTATTGTTTTGACGGTGACTCAGGGCGGGTGGAATACCAGCTCTGTCACATGTATTCAGTTGTATGCCAATGTTGCCATTGTAATGCCAACTGGACCCTTGTAGCCTACGTCCTGAAGTAAACTGTCACCCTTCAGCGACGCCAGCTTGACTTCATTGCTTGCAGAGATGATCGGGCAATTATGGAGAGCTCCTTCTGGGGGACCTGGAACCCATTTGAAAGCCACATACACAGATAAATGCCATGATCAAAAGTTCAAATCAACGCCTGTTATTATGGCTTGACCAAAAGAAATTGCCGTACGAACTTGACAAGCCCCCCCTCTCTCCCCCCCTCCAGCGCATGAGTATTTGTGCAACGCCCATTTGCGTGCGTCCACGGCTGGTTGTGGCAGCTGAGAGACCCAGCATGGCAAGGCATGAACAGGTCAGCGTGCAGGTTCCACCACGCAGGTCCTATAAGCTGTCATAACAGGAAATGAGGAAAGGTGTTCCCTTGACCTGTTTTGGTATTACCCGTCTGGATTGCAGTAAATAAGACATTTTGTGTGTCTCGCCAAGGGTGCATAGGCAAGAGGCAACTCACATAAGTATCCCAGCTAGGCCAGCAACAACAAGCATTTACAAATCGTCCGGCCTTAAGCAGAAAGAAGATGAAAATGTCTATCTTTGCCATGCAAGCAGGCAAACAAATTCTGGTGGCAGTGAGCCGTACTACCGGAGCAGTTACGGGGAGTTACACACACAGCAAAGATAGGCTCATGCCAGACAGGCTTGGCCAGCCTTGGCATCAAGCAATCATATCCTCCTTTTGCTTTCGCATGGCACAGCAAGTGACGCATGCTGTCTTAACTGCAAGACTTGGTAAGCCACGAAGCACACCAATGCTGCAGAGTTCAAATGGCCACACCAAGCATGATGAACTAGGGAAAACAATGGATTACACATGAGCAGGCTGAGTGTTGAACTCGGGCAAAACACACCTTTGAGGCGATGATCGCGATCAAGATGAAGGGACCTTCGTGGGCGGCCACCACGCTGTGCCCCTGTCACAGGAATGAGAACATGTCCAGAGGAATGAGTTGCAAAGGAACCCCAAGGCATGCAGCGCAGGGCCATGCTAACAACTGTAAGTAAAGGCGCTGGCATCCAACTGTATGCTTGCACCAGCACGACCACGTTAGCGCAGCATGTGCGATAGGCAATTGTGGGGGAGGTGCAGCAGAAGCGGCACGGTCAGGTGTCCATAATGGGGGCTGATTCTGCTTGCACATCCACAAGGTGGGGAACAATACAAACACGGCACTTCCCGAATGTCAGCTCTTCAGTAGGAATAGAGCATCCGGCAAGTACTGCCACTATCAACTCCACTGATATATGCACCCTGGGATTCACAGGAACATACCGGTAGAGAATAGAGACACACTGGCATTTGTTGCCATTAACCTCTCCATCTTTCGGATGGAAGCCTAGCTTGCAGGTGTGGCCATGCATGGCCAGAAAGTTTGCAGGGCAGAAAGCGAAGCAAAGGCAAACTGGAGTAAAGACAGGAGGACATTCAATGAGCGAGCACGCAAGATGTATGCATATGTCTGTGTCAGATGCGTGTACCCCTGCGTCATGCACGTGTGTAACGTGTTGTGCATGCATCCATGCATATTTGCTTTCATGGCTGCATGTCACTCTGCCAGCCTGCCAGCCTGCGTGCCGACCAGCCAGCTAGGCTGGCCCGCCTGTCTTTCCTTCTCCCCTCCCCCCATCCACTGCCTTTCCACCAAAGCAGGTCGGGCAAATGCACCGATGCAGGCGACCGTGTCCATGAACGGGACAAGAGAGGGCGGACGAAGAAAAGGCCGGACGATGGACGGTATAATTATTTGGGTAGATTCAAACTAGTATGCAAAAAAGAAACAGGATGAGGGTTTACTGCAATGGAACGGGCAGCAATCGACAGAGCCCCTCACCTCCAGTACCAGACAGACATCGCCCACATGCGTGGGTCCCTGGAGGAGCCTCGTGGCGGACAGGCCGTCAGGGATGCGGGCGCCTGTACGGCTGCCAGCTGGCGAGCCTATGCGTCGCCCCCCTGGTGACCGGCAGCTCTCGGAGGCCACCGCCGTGTTGGGCTGTGGCAGCGGAGCTGGTGACGTCACAAAGAGCGGCGCGACCATGCGAACAAACTGGGGGAAAGAGACAGGGGTGGACCACCGGGATGGGAACACCCAGGTATAGGGTTGCAGGGCAGGCGGTCGAGAGAAGATAAGTCTGGGGTAAAATCATGAAAGGGGATGGCGTTGCATATAGTACGGCTAAGGCGCGAACAAGGCTTGCTATCCATCTGCAACAGCGATGACAACAGCAACATTTACCAGTACTAACAAAATATAGAGACACAATCAATTCAATCGCAAAGCTAAAACAACGTGACCCTAAAAATCACAGGCACGCAATCCCACGGACACCAACCGTGAGCAGGAGGCGCCGCGGTTGGAAGTCCTGAGGAAGCCGAGGGCAGTGCCACGGCGCAATGCCCGCCCCAGGGGCACCCAGGGACTCGGCCACCGACTGGTTCACCCTGGCATCGCCGTCGTCGGGATCCCGTGCCGCCTGGGCGCTGGCTTGCACCGACAGGTGGGTCGGCCACAGCTGGGGGAGGTGGCTGACCTGGACCACCCCACCAGGCAGCTGTGTGGACGTGAACGCGCGCGTGAGGCTACCTCGTGCGGGCCCCCCCACGTCCCCTATGTGCTGAGCGTGGTACGTCGCGACGTATCGGGCCTTGCTGTGGATGCACATGCAGCTGTGCAAGCAAGAGTGACGGATGCAGCACAAAGCGCATATGTTCAAAATTAAAGGACACGGGCAGGAGGACAAGTGAGATGCCAGCACTTCGCCACCATTGGTGATGCTCGTTTCTTAGGCTGCTCGCCATTGTATAGGGATCGAATCAGCCATTGTATAGGGAATTAGCCATTGCTTGTTTTTCTGGTCATACTTAGGGCCCACGGCGTCACTCTCTCGGCGCTGCTGTCTGCATGGGTCCAGGCGGAGGGGGCAGTCACAGGGCCAGGGCCCGCACGGTCTATAAGTGGCCTTGACCCTCGGTCCCCATGCAGCCAAGTTGTATTTCTATGTACAAGACCAGAACCATCTGATCTGCACCAGCAATCACTTGGGTGGATTCTCGGCCGTGGCGACGCCAACAGGGCCTTGTCCAGTTGCTAAGCAGCAAAGCCTATCCAACTGCAAAATCATGTACACCGTCCAGCGTAATAGTGTGGTTGCATTATTCGTGTGGGTTTGCAGTTAAGAGTGGGCCACACTAATATTGGTACTGTCCACAAAATAGTACCTTCGTTTTGGTATTCATTTGTGTCCTCTAGCGCGGCGCGCACTGTTTGGAACGTGTTTTCCTCCCGTGTTGAACACATTTTCCAGCTTGCGATCCATGCACGCACGCCACCTGTCTTGACGAGATCTTCGCAATCCGGTCTCAAACTTGAACAGGGTCGCTTACTTGAGCTAGTTATCAAAGAAAGCATGCGCCGCCCATGAAAATTGAGTACACCCCTAATATTGTGGGTTCGCCATTAGAGTGGATCACACTACTAGTCGTATCTCCCCCCCAAATCTCAGTTTGCAATTAGTGTGGCCCCACCAATTACGCTGGACTTGTACATGGCTCCCACGTGAACAGGTTACCACCCAGCTACCTCACGCCGAAGTGCAAGGCTGCCATCATACATCACTTCATACGCTCCGTCCTCGTCACAGCACGCAAAGCCAACTATCGGGCATGGATAAGAATGCCGCCCCCGAAAAGCTGCTCCACTCGTGCCTACCCTTTGCACAGTGGGGCGCACTTTATTTTCCGGGGCCAGGGTTGGATGCGTCTGAGCAGCCTGCATGCACAGAGGCCGCATGAAGCGGCACGGCATGCGGGATAGTGCCACCAACTTGCTGGCATCCGGCAAACTACGTCTTCCATCAGCAGCACACTACAGCAAAATAAGCCTCTACTACTGGATTTAATAACTGTGCAGGTTTGCCTGGCACGCATATGCTCGGGAAACACCCAAATTTCCTGCCTAGCTGCCGTCAGAAGAAGACCACCCCGTGAGAGAAGGGGGAACATGATATGCTATTTTTTGAACTGTGTAGTTTTATTATTAAGTAGTATTCTGAGTTATGCTGGAAGAAGCTGTATGCAGCTCACCTGAGCACTTCGGCCGGCAGCAGCGTGGATGGAGGGACGCCCCTGGGGGCAAAGCTCTGGCAAGAGAGGAGGGATCGGTACACGGGGTCACACCCAAACTTGCTGCGGGCAAGCTGCAGAACACGGCCCACATTGTCCCGTGATAATGGCGGGGAGCAAGAGGGCACAGGCAGGGGAAAGTATGGAGTTCCAAGGCATCCCCATGTAAGCATGTCATAAGATACCCCCATGTCGGCATGTTAACACCAGCCATAGATTCCTGCCAATCTGCCTGCATTACAACCTCAAACGAAATAAAACCAGGGAATTCCGGTGAGATGATAGTGATCAATACGGATCGGCTCTGTTATTGTTGTATTGTAGGTGAGACAGCTCACGTATGCCTCATGACGCATGTCCATGTGGCGAAGCGCGTTCAATAGACAACACAGCCCTAGACCACCCACCTGGGCAACCTGGTGCAGCTGTTCGTCTGGACCGCACAGCAATACCAGCTCGGCCTTGGACGTGAGGCCCACAGTGACGAGCCGGAAGGGGATCTGCGATTGGTCAAGTGCACGCACAGGGATGCAGAGCGAGGTCACAATGCATGCACGATGTGAACGATACAAAATCAGAGCGGCAACACAAGTGGAGCATGAATAAGGAAGCATCTATGTTCAAGGAAAAGAGATGCAGATGTGTGGCTGTAGCGTAAGAACGATACTCATGCCGACTGGCACATGTGAGGGACATCCCAAAGTAGGTGATTCCAGGGATGATCCCCAGGTCTTTGTCTAGGAGGCACAGCGCTGGCACGCCTGATACCCCGCTAGCACAGGATGGCACTTTGCTCAAGTCCAAAACAGGTACATGAATGTGGTATGGGTACTTGTGTGGTATGCGTGGTCACCAAAACGCGGCGCAAGCCTGGGACTAGGCATAGTGCACACGTCTGTGCTCAACTAGATTGGAGACTAAATAGAGTACAGCCGTGTGCTCCTCTCTTGGCAGTGCTAGTTTAGAACTCATGGCCGTGCTGCACTCACGTCTGGGCTGGTGTAGGGCAGGAAGATCGGAACGTCGCGCATGACGCTCGCCGGTGGCAGGCTGGTCACCAACAGCTGCAGCAGGTGCTGCTCCCGGCTGTGCAGGGACCACCTGGGGACACAAGATGGCGCATGGCGCGAGTAGGGTGCAATGGCAAGCCCCCCACCAGCTGTAGTGAGTATCCATGGCAAACCCGTTGGAGAGGCAAACAAGCTTGCAGTAGGTAGATGTGAGCAGTGGTTATGATGTACGATGGTGTTTGTGAGGACAGGACAGGTTAAGGCATGGACGTAGACTGGGCGAAATGGCAAGTAGATGTTGGACCTGTGACATGTGACGTGTGTGTGTGTGTGCGCGCGCACTCACGTTTGTGTATGTGTGCATGGGTGTATACGAGTGTGTGCGTCTGCGTGTGTGTGTGTGTGTGTGTTTGTGCGTGCGTGTGCGTATGTGTGCGTGCGTGTTCGCGTGTGCGTATGCGCGTGTGTGTGTGTTGTGTGTGCATGTGTGTGCATGTGTGTGCATGTGTGTGCATGTGTGTGCATGTGTGTGCATGTGTGTGCATGTGTGTGCATGTGTGTGCATGTGTGTGCATGTGCACGCTGTGTGTGTGCACGTGCGCGCGCGCGTGGGTGTGCATGTGTTTGGCGCCTCGGATGCAAGTGCAGGTTCCTATGCAGGGGCCTGTGCCTGAGCAAGTGTGACCACAGGGACTCTTGTGTTGACGCAGGGCTTGGAGGGCAAGGCAAGGAGTCATGGGAACCAACAGGCAGAACAACAGGGATGCTGACATAAAACTTCCACGCAGCAGCTGTCAAGCGTCACATGGCAGCGTACCATCGCGACGTTGCCACGCAGTAGTGTCCATCCACACAGAGCGCCACACTGTCCACGTTGAGCTCTTTCGCAAAGGCGTTGACCGCCTGCTGGAGCACGGGGCCTTCTTCGGTCTCTTCGAGTTGCATCACCTGCGGGACGCAACAGGTATGCAAGCAGTTTGCAGCACATTAACAAGTAGCCACAGATATGCTATCTTCACCTGAAGAACGGGGTTGTAGAGCAAACTAACAAAAGTTGGGTACGCTATCTGGAGCCCAATACAAGATACATGCAATTATCCTTCATGCAACCTTACCCAGA
>RPFO01000584.1:0-117500 GCA_009746045.1 Mesostigma viride | reverse complement strand
GATACTCCCCTCATCAAGTGGAGGGACCTACGTTCAAACATAATGTTTATGGTCCCCAATCATCATTGGCCCCATACCACATGCATAGGTGTGGTTTCCAGAAAAGTGCACGTTAGGGGTGGGTTAGAGTGTCCCATCCCCTTCAGAAGGAAAGCTAGTCTTGGTGAATGGTGTGAGGGCTTGCGAGGAGGGCAAACTCATACAGAGATGCACCCCACGAGAGGGGAGAGAGAGAGAGAGAGAGAGAGAGAGAGAGAGAGAGAGAGAGAGAGAGAGAGAGAGAGAGAGAGAGAGAGGGAGAGAGAGAGAGAGAGAGAGAGAGAGAGAGAGAGAGAGAGAGAGAGAGAGAGAGAGAGAGAGGGAGAGAGAGAGAGAGAGAGAGAGAGAGAGAGAGAGAGAGAGAGAGAGAGAGAGAGAGAGAGAGAGAGAGAGAGAGAGAGAGAGAGAGAGAGAGAGAGAGAGAGAGAGAGAGAGAGAGAGAGAGAGAGAGAGAGAGAGAGAGAGAGGGAGAGAGAGAGAGAGAGAGAGAGGGAGGGAGGGAGAGAGAGAGAGAGAGAGAGAGAGAGAGAGAGAGAGAGAGAGAGAGAGAGAGAGAGAGAGAGAGAGAGAGAGAGAGAGAAGGGGTGGGTAGTGAAGGAGGTGGGAGAGGGAGAGTGGGGGAGAGGAAGGGGGCGAGGGAGAGAGACATATCTATATCATAAAGAGTGCGTGATGAGGCACTTCCTTTCATCTCGATCCCATACTGCTGCTATGGTTCTCACAAAGACTTTGAAACTGTTCATAAAATGAACTTTTTCTCTGGAAAAAAAGGAAAACAACCTGTGAAATAGACTTCGCTGAGGCTATGCCCGCAATTTGACCTGGATAGAAACAAGGTGTCCTCCAAAACTGGTTCTGGAGCACCATCACTGCACCCAACTTACCCTGAGTGCCTTCTTTAATGAATCGGTGGCCCCCCCGGCGGCTCCGGCCTTGAGGACCTCCCTGCCCAGCATCAGCACGATCTGTGGTGTGCATGTGCCATGCGCATGGGCAACGCGTGTGAGCCCGCGTCACCCTTGTGAGCATCATACAGCCGCGCTTTCTCCAGGTGTGCAGGGCAAGCTGCCTGTCACAGCCGACTCCCCTGGCCTCGCATCGGGTAGCAATGCTTCCCATCTGCTGGGAGTGACCTCCTTTCTCCCTATCTTATGCCTGGGAACAAGCACCACCCAGATTCAAATATACAAAAACTTTTCTCTCCCAAATAACTCATATTAATTAATTAAAGCTATCTTTTCTATTTCTTTTTATTAGCACTGGTGGATAGGCAGGCAGATGCCGTGTGAGGTGGGCAAGTGGATGAGCAGATGGGTGAGAGGTTGACGGTTACTTTGCAGGCATACATCACGAGGACTCTACCAGCTGGTTCGCACAACAGCCAGTTGGCGAGTGGCGATAGCTGGGCAGGCACTCGAGGATGTGGCACATGCAGGGCATGGGCAGGAGTAGGAACTGGCATGATCAAATGAAGGAGCTGGCACATAAAGGGCATGCGCAGGTGCAGGAGCGAGCACATAGAAAGCAGGAACAGAATGGAGGACACGGCCTGCACGGCAAGCTCACCACATTGTACACGCTGAGGAGCAGGTCCCCCAGCTGCTCGTCCTTCACCGAGCAGTCATTGGTGACAAGTACCAGCAGGAGGCCTTCTGACGACCTGCAAGTACACACGCAGGAGATGGGAGAAATGGTTGGGTGGTCAACGGGAAGAAAACAGCAGCATAGTCTATTCTTGAAGCTGTCTACCCCACAACGGCATGGTGGTGATGTGATCATAAACAAACTAATGACAATAACACAGTGATCATGGACAAAGATGACCAAGTAATAACAACGTAACAATTACAAAGCGATGATGGACAAATATGAACAAATAATGACAATAACAAAGCGATGATGGACAAATATGAACAAATAATGACAATAACAAAGCGATGATGGACAAATATGAACAAATAATGACAATAACAAAGCGATGATGGACAAATATGAACAAATAATGACAATAACAAAGCGATGATGGACAAATATGAACCAATAATGACAATAACAAAGCGATGATGGACAGATATGAACAAATAATGACAAAATAACAAAGCGATGATGGACAAATATGAACATATAATGACAACAACAAAGCGATGATGGACAAATATGAACATATAATGACAATAACAAAGCGATGATGCACAAATATCAGTGGACGTGGTATGATACGAGACTTAGGATGTTTGCGAGGTACCAACAGCGGTGCCACCATTATGTCGTGGGATGCAAAACGGATGCCTGGCATAGACAGCGGAACAAGGGCAGTCGGGCCGAAGCCAGGTTGGCAGAGGAGAATAAGGGCAACCTTGACAGGAGCAGACAAACTGTATGATGTCATCCTTTGGCGCACTGTGGACGAATAGCGTGGTCTGTCACTTACCCTCTTAAAAATCATGAAGCAGATGCATGCAACATGTAATGGCCGGCGAACCAGAGCATAGGAAATGATGCAGCATTTTGTCACCAGTAAGGTGTTACTCGCGGCATCGGTAAACTCCAAAAAAAAAAAAAAAGTTAACTACTTCATGTAGCTTTGCGAATTCACAACCTATCTTGACGTTCGAAAAGTGCATGTCGTTGGAAAAACTTTTTTTTTAGTACCTAATTATACTGTTAAAAAATGAAGTCTCAGATTAGCTATTCAGTGGATGTTGGAAGCAGCCAAATTATCTTTGAAAAGTAACGCTAGCAGCATTGGCGAACTATCCATTGGTAGCACTTGTAGAAGGTAGCCTTTTGGCAAGACAATGCCCTGGTGCCATTCTCATCTCATGCATGCGAAAGAGAGATTTCTCCTTCCGTTTTCATCCTAACCCTTCCCCCCTACGCCGCTGCTGGGGACAAATGCTATGGTGCACAGTGGGTACTGCAGAACACATGGATGCGCAGCATGGCGGGGCAACAAGTGCTTGAGGGACATCGCCATGCTAAGAGGTGCATGCCGGAGGCATTCCATGCCTTTGAGATGAAGACGTGGCTGGGAAATACAAGCTTTCAGATGAAAACGTGGCAGGCGATCTGAGCTTCGAGGAAAGGTGTGTTTTAAAATGCCCCTCTTTGCCTGGCATGGCCCCATCCCTGACCGTGCCCACGCATGCACCTTGAGAAGAAGACCTGTGCGTCGTCGGAGGAGATGCGCTTCAGCCCATAGCCGTTGCACTCGGCGAATGTGACCACCTGGGGGGCAGGGACAGGTGGGCAAACGCAGGTGGGCAAACAGTAGGTAGGGCAGCACGCAAGTCGGGGAGACTTTTGATTGGCCGTCAGCAGGGCAGCACGCCGGCCCCTGGGTTGTGGCTGTGGCTGGCCAGGAGGCAGCAGCCATAGGGAGGAATGGAAAGTCTGAATTCTACGATCTGTACTCCAACAAGAACGTTTGACCAGAATGGCCGTCAAGATGCCTGGCTTGCAGAAATTTTCAAGCGACGCAGGAGCATGCCTGGTCCAGGGCAGACATTAGCAGGGCCACGATTTAGCGCGAAATGGCCTAGAACTGTGTGTCTAATGTGCTTCATCTTGATAGTGATGTCACTGTTAAGGTGTCCATAATGACATGCATATGCGATTATACACCATGATAGATGCTCGATCACAGTGCGCACTGTGACCGACTGTCTGGTTGCCTGCTACTCCCCTGCCCTGCCGGCCCCTCGCCCCCCAGCTTGCCCACCATATACCCCGCCCGCCCGCACGCACGCCTGCCGGCCTGCCAGCCTGCTTGAGTACGAAATCTTTGAGCAGGGAGTGATACGAAACATCCAGCTAAGGGCAGAGTACACGAGCACTTGCCGTGTTAGTGCGAACTCTGGCAACGCTGTTTACGATGCTGCCTCTTCTAAGTGTACTTCTAAGCTATCACAACCCTGTTTCTGGTTGTATAGGAAAGCCAGTTAGCTCAAGGCATTGCTTGCAGACGCTGTGCTGTGCGGCCTGCCCACTTGAGGCAGTGGGAGGAGCTAGGGCGCCCTCCCTCCTTCTCGTTGTGGATAGGGGTTGAAGGTCCCTTTATTGTTACCCACGTGACGCAGTCTAAGTGCTTTTAGTTAATTAATTAATGTTTCCAGGGACAGCTTACTCACCGAGCTGAGCAATGCCACCGTGGGAAACGCAGGCGGCAATAAGCCCCCATATACGCGAGCCAGCAAAGGGATGCTATTGGCATCCAAGGCGCACAACAGGCGCACCATTCAGTCAACCCTAAGGTGGGCTACTATCCTGCGTGTCGATTTAGGAAGGAAAACATCTCCCTTCCAATTTCAATTAAGTGTGCATAATTGTTGCGCAGGTTTCAAGGATATGCCAGGCGGTAGCTGGCCCCAAAACCTAAGGTATGCAGTTCAAGAATGCCAAGCGGATTGCCAACAGTTTAGGTTTAAACGCAATTAGTTATTAGATTGGCTTGCAGGCACTGGTCACAAGCAGCCATGTTTAACCTAGTCGGCGTTGTCCACACCAGGATATGTGCGTCTCCAAAGTAACGCTATTCGTGCAATGGTCGCAGTCAGCTAGAGGTTCAAATTGGTCATGGGCGCGCGTTTGGGTCGAGAGGTCCGCGAGGGTCATAACCCCCCGCGGTCTGCTGCACGGCACAACATGCGTGACCTTGTTTGCCTTGTTATCGATCACACCGAGGAGAAGGCCAAAAATTTACAATAATCTTATCTACGTGTACGTGGTTAAGAGAAGAGTCCTGGTCTTGGGAAATTGAACACCGAGCAAGGCGAAGTCGGACACCGAGCAAGGAACTACGGTAATAGAGCGCGGAGGCTGTTGTGCCTCGTGAGTCGACTCCTCGATGACTCGATCCCGTTGTTTGTTCCCTGTAATTATTGGACTATGTATGGTCTATGCCAACAGTGACTGGCTTCAGTGGCTTGGCTAATAATTTTGGAGTTGGTACCGTAGTGGCCCTTATATGTGTACGCTTAATTAATAATTATCGTACGAAGAGTTTTTGGAGTTGAAAAAGTGTACGTAAACTTTTTGGATTTTTTGAGCTTTTTTACAGATCTGTAAAGTTCTAGTTAGGGCCCGAAAAATACAGATGTCTAGGCGTATATACAGATCTCTGTACGTAAACTCCGACGTAATGCCTTTACGTCTTCGGGGGTCGAGGTGCAGGCCGTGCCTGGAAGCAAAATTCAGCCATGGCTACGAATTAAAGCTAGAGGAATGTCAGCCGAATGACCTGCACACGAGGGTAGTTAAGAAATCAAGCCGAAGTTAATCCTGCATCTGAGCGAGCAGAATAATTGCAAACACAACAGCAATTGCGCGACAGACCAAACAATATTGCCGCGTGCACTAGGCTCTGTATTCTGGTCACACCCACGTGCATTGGCTGCATTGGATTAGGCGCCTTAACGAGCTGAATCGAGGGGAAACGCGAGGAGCGCCATCTAAGAAGTTGCTTGTCATGTCTATACGCCCGGGCATCTTATGATCTGTCTACCATGCACGCATTTTCCTTGGATGAATCAAACAGCTTTTGACATTTTAATGGCGACATAGAAGTCCGGCCATGACAATATAGCGCTGCTCAGAGCTTCGTTGCCGAGAAAGGTTTAAGAGGTGCTTTGTCCGGGCAGATAATGTAACTCTGCCTAGACCCCGGTAGCTTTCAGCACGCGCATATTGCTTTAGGTGAGCGAGCCACGACGCCTGCAGGTGCTCCTGCCGAGGTGGAGACCTCCGAGAGCACGTGGATTAGGCTCATGCGTCAAAGCAGCATCGACCTTGATTCTCCTGGTGTGGAAGGTCACTTTTCAGGATTAACATATCTGAATGTTGATGGCCTGTGCATTTTCTGTCAATTGAGCAGCGATTGAAACCATGAGCCATGCAAGTGTAAGGTGCAGAATTCAGTTGATGAACCCAAGTAATATGTGCAGATGTTTCGTCCCACTGGTTGTGTGCTAGCTAGTGCATGTACCGTGTAGGCCCTTGGCGTGTACCCACTTGCTGCAACCGTGCCCACAGCCGCTTGTCAATACACGCGGCAGGCACAATGACTTTTGCCGCGAGGTGAAACATGTCACTCCCCCACACCTTGCATTTTTCACTCTTTATTTTCCCTATCCATCCTACCCCCCAGCACACACACATGCACACACACACACGCCCACATACATACACATGCACACAAATGTTCACACACACATGCACACGCGCACACACACATACACACATGCACACACGCACACACTCACACACGCACACACGCACACACGTACACACGCACACACGCACACACGCACACACGCACACACGCACACACACACATGCACACATGCACACACGCACACACGCACACACGCACACACGCACACACACACACACACGCACACGCACACACGCACACACATGCACACTGTGACATACACATGTATGCACACAATATCACACGCATGCACACACCCCCGTGCGCACATGCACGCTAACACATGCGCACACACTAACACACACACTTGCACACAAATGTGCACACACCCACGAGCACACGTGCACATGCATACAAACGCATACAAACACAGGCAGACTTGCACACATGCGCCACACACATTAATCCATCACCAATAAAGTGGTTGCTTGGCCCTAACGACCTTTTTACTCGCCTGTCCACCCAACGTTCTGCCCATCCTCCCGCCTGCCCGCCTGCATGTCTGCCACCCGCCTATCTGCCCACCCATCTGTCAACCTGCCTGCCTGCCTGCTTGTGTGCATGCCTGCGGGCCTGCATGTGCACCTGCGCCCATGCACCGATTATGCCCCCATGGCACGTATATGCAGCCTAGCTAGTTGAGCTTTGCACGCACACAGGGGTGGCTACATGGGCATTTGCCTGTGTCTTGGGCTGGGGGGTTGGGCTGATTAGTTAAACAGTGGGCGGGAAGACGGTGGTATCATTGGGTGGGTAGGGACGGAGCGGATGGATGATTGGGGGGGGTGGATGCGGGTGGGACTCAAGTTAGTGTAAAGTCCAATGTTGCCTATAGCATCAGCAAAAATAAGCGAGAAAGCAGCCTAAAGTCAAGGAGCCTGCTTGTAACATGTGCCAAACTGCAATTAATGGTTGCAGGCTCACAAGCTGCCAGCTTCATAACGCAAATGGAATGAATTGCATGGTTACAAGACAAGCGTGTGGTTGGAAATCTTACAATGCCTGGCAACGTCTCTTTCATGTGCCCACTGAGAACCACTGTTCTTCGACACAAGAAGGCTTTGGCAAGCAACGAGCTTCGTCCAGGCCCTTCATTGCAAGGAACCGTGTGTGAAGCAAGAGCGTCAGAATTTACAAACAGAAACTATACCTAACTTTGCGACCTTCATGCAGTATGTCATGTGCATGGCTATGTAGTATGTGCCAACAATCACAACGAAAAAGTGCGAAATTGCAAACATTGCCATGGAAGGGCAGGAGCCACGCACGCAGCAAATTAAAACGGTTCGTGAACCAGTCTGTCGGGTTCAGAAAGGCAGCAAAGTCTGGCCAGCAATAATGCAGTGCGATGCGAGACAAAGTCGGTAAATATGTGCAGGCAGGCGCAGCCCGTCCTCAGCAGTGCTATCTAACGTGACGGCGCCTTATTTCCGCGTGCACGGTGCCAAACATGGCACTGGCCTGATTCCAGTTGCAGCAACGCCAGATGCCTTCCCGTCATAGAGCAGAGGCTTCACGTACGTCGACATCGTTGCCTACCAATCGTTATGCTTCCCGTGATAATGCACTACGCGTCCGAACCTGAAATGTCGAGAAAGCAAACAATCCACACTCGAGAGAACTGGGCTGATAGCTTTTCAGGACTGGTTTTACCGTGCCTTAAAATTCCATTAGCTTACTTAACCATGGCTGACTAATTTTAGCTGATTTCCAGGTATTTGTACCACTACTAGCCGCCCGCCCGCATGCATTGCCCGGGACGAGTCTCGAAGACGTAAGGGCATTACGTCGGACTTTACGTACAGGTCTGTAATAAAAAGACAGATCTGTATATACGGCTAGCCATCTGTATTTTTCGGGCCCTAACTTTACAGATCTGTAAAAAGCTCGGGGTTTTTTTACTGTACGTAGGTATATATTATCAGGGTATATATACTTCACCTGGTCCCCTGCAGGTCAACCCTCTGGGGGGCCCTAATATGTATATGGACTACAGGTCTCAAGGACATTAATTTCTTGTGTTGTACGAGGCCGGAAGGAGGTTTTTGGGGGGCATGTCCGAGGTCGATGCGTACGCTAATTATGCGTATTGATAGAAGCGCCAGTGGCCACTACGGTATTCTGCTTGTAGGGAGTTGTTCAGTTCAATTCAGTGGAATGTCAGACTGGAATCCCATATTTTCCCACGCCCGTCACAGTCAGACAGCGTCATATACAGTAACAGCCGAGGGCCGGATAGTGAAATAGTATACTTGATATTTCGAACAGAGGACTTCTTGCATGATATCAGTTCGTGGCTATAGGGGTCTCTTGATTAGAAGCGGGCATCCCAAGCTTATAATTATAGCCCAACTGCGAAAAAGCTCGGAGAGCGGTGCAAGTGTGTTCGAAATTCTCCATTATATATGAACAAGTGGATTGAATTAGATTACAACTACTAATAACCCCTGACCAGGCCCCAGGGGGGTGATGAATGTGAGTAGGAGTACTACTCATCACTCATAGATCACTGACGCCGACGGAAGCCAGCCAAAGGTATGATGAGTCCACGAACGAAGTATTGATCCGATGGTCCATATTATACTAAGCAAATTGAGTTGAGTTGAGTTGAGTTGAATTGAGTTGAGTTGAGTTGAGTTGATTGAGTTGAGCTGAGTTGAGTTGAGTTGAGTTGAGTTGAGTTGAGTTGAGTTGAGTTGAGTTGAGTTGAGTTGAGTTGAGTTGAGTTGAGTTGAGTTGAGTTGAGTTGAGTTGAGTTGAGTTG
Source organism: Mesostigma viride (assembly GCA_009746045.1). Taxonomy (NCBI): domain Eukaryota; kingdom Viridiplantae; phylum Streptophyta; class Mesostigmatophyceae; order Mesostigmatales; family Mesostigmataceae; genus Mesostigma; species Mesostigma viride. Next base: position 108,486 of record RPFO01000584.1, on the reverse strand, counting down.
AGTTGAGTTGAGTTGAGTTGAGTTGAGTTGAGTTGAGTTGAGTTGAGTTGAGTTGAGTTGAGTTGAGTTGAGTTGAGTTGAGTTGAGTTGAGTTGAGTTGAGTTGAGTTGAGTTGAGTTGAGTTGAGTTGAGTTGAGTTGAGTTGAGTTGAGTTGAGTTGAGTTGAGTTGAGTTGAGTTGAGTTGAGTTGAGTTGAGTTGAGTTGAGTTGAGTTGAGTTGAGTTGAGTTGAGTTGAGTTGAGTTGAGTTGAGTTGAGTTGAGTTGAGTTGAGTTGAGTTGAGTTGAGTTGAGTTGAGTTGAGTTGAGTTGAGTTGAGTTGAGTTGAGTTGAGTTGAGTTGAGTTGAGTTGAGTTGAGTTGAGTTGAGTTGAGTTGAGTTGAGTTGAGTTGAGTTGAGTTGAGTTGAGTTGAGTTGAGTTGAGTTGAGTTGAGTTGAGTTGAGTTGAGTTGAGTTGAGTTGAGTTGAGTTGAGTTGAGTTGAGTTGAGTTGAGTTGAGTTGAGTTGAGTTGAGTTGAGTTGAGTTGAGTTGAGTTGAGTTGAGTTGAGTTGAGTTGAGTTGAGTTGAGTTGAGTTGAGTTGAGTTGAGTTGAGTTGAGTTGAGTTGAGTCGAGTTGAGCTGAGTTGAGTTGAGCTGAGTTGAGTTGAGTTGAGTTGAGTTGAGCTAGTTGAGTTGATGTTGCGGCTCAGTCCTCTACCGCCGCCTCTACCTAACCCACGTCTAACAGAACCTATAAAGCTAGTGAGGCCGTTTGTAACTACACCTTGGGCGAAAGATGGACGTGACGAACCTGATCTCAATGCGTTAACATATGTGTGTTTATAATATGCCACTAACCACTCAAACCAAGACCCTTTCAATTCAGGATAACGAAGGTAACACCTAAATTGCCGTGACCCTAGCTAAAATGTGTTACAATTCATAACACACGCCGAGTGCCAACGTACACGAGGGGTAGAACATGCATAAATGATCACTAACGGTCCGACATGCTCGGGCCGACATGGCCGGCCTTGCACACAGGATGCACGCTGGTCCATATACATCTACAAGAAGGATAAGGACCACTAATAAAGTACGCGGCGCGGCGCCAAATGCACCTATGCACCGAAGTACCGTAGCATACAACAAGGTTCCAATCAACATTGTCCACCGCACCTAGCTACACGTAAACCTAGGAAAGCCAGTAGACTATTTCGGAACGACTGAGGCAAAGGACCTAATTTACGTACGTCCGTAACTACAGCAGATTGTTACGCGACGTAACACCTCCCCCCCCCACAAAGCTAGGTAGGGAGCCCGCTCCCTACGCACAGGGAGGAAACCAAAGGGCCGCGGGTAGGAATAATCTAACACACCCAACAAGAGCCCAGCACAATCGACAGACCATCCCAAGGCCCAAAGCAAGAACATGTTAACCTCGGTTCCACCCCGAGTGGTGTAGGGCTCACCAGCACCAAGCCTGGTGTGAGGTTCCTCTAACTGCCTGGCACGGAGGCCTTGCCGGGAGGGACGGCACTAGGCAGGACACACAGAGGAAACAACGTTAACACTAAGGACCAGGAACGACCAACCAACTGGCCAAACCCTGAGGGCGACTCTATATACCGGAGGGACAACACCCTCAGGTCGGGCCTAGGGCCCACTATCTAGTTGCCATAAGTCTGGAAGGTACCACGCGTGGCCATCAGAACATCCAGGTACGCGTGGTAGTGAGCCACATCCTCAGCATTGTCATGCCTGTCTACAGTGAGGAAAACATCGGCCCAAATGCCGTCAGGAAAGAGGCCCAGGAAGGCCCAGTAGTACCGGTGCTGGGTGAGGACCACCTGGCCCCTAGCCCATGCAGTCCAGGAAACCGCAGGCAAAAAGCCGAAGGAAGGGCTCAGCAGCCAGCATGCATGCAGAGTGCCCGAAGAAAAAGGCGGTGGTACCGAACCCGGTTGCGCATGCCCGTGGGGAAGAACAGGTCCAGCAGCGGCTCCACGTTGGCATGGGCAACAGACGAATATGCCGGATCTCACGAGCCCGCCACCGGCGTGCGCACTGGCACGACCCGAAGGTCTCCAGGTACTCACTAGCCCTCGGAGGCGGGTGTCCGCGGGCGTCCAGGCCCTGACCAGGCAAGGGAGCCGGACGGCGGGCGTCCCACTCGAGAGCGGGCTGAAGGTGCACAGCGTAGGACTCACCAGGCCCAGCAGGGCACTCCACGAAAATAGCATCAGAGGCCATAATACCCAGAGGAGGGGGATAGGCCCACTGATACCCACAGTATGTGAAGCACAGCTCGTTGTGGTGCCGGGCCCAGCGGTACAGCACACGGCGCACCAGGATCTCGCCCTGGAAGATGGGGTCGGCCAGAATAACCATGTCAAACGGAGGCCGATCAGTGTCAATGGGAATGTTCCTATCCCGAGGCGCACGACACACCTGGGAGAAGCCGTAAGACATCGGCGTCAGCGAAATCTCGGGAGCCGCCCGAGGGAGGTCGCACTGGCGGCACGCCACCGAGGACATACCGTACCCCGCAACCGCAGAGCCGGTCCAGGGTCTCCGGTGTGTTATGAACCACCGAAGGGGCGCGGTCCCGGTCACCGCGGGCTATCTCCTGGATCGAGTCGGCCGCACGCTGGAGGCGCAGGTCCGCCTCGGAGAACCGGGCGACCGAGCGCGGAGGCGCCACGGGAACAGCAGCCGCAGGGACGGTGACAGGGACCGCAGCGGCCGAGACAGGGGGCGGGACAGCAGCGACAGGGGGCGGCCGGACAGCGGCCGGAGGCGGAGCAACAGCATCAGGGGCCGCCGCGACAGCAACCGGAGGCAGAGCAACAGCAACCGGAGGCAGAGCGACAGCGCCCGAAGGGACAGCCGCGACAGCCGTGGGGCCCGAAGGTGTTTGAGCTGCCATGAAAGTGCCGAAGGCCGAAACAATTGTCTGCAGCTGTGACTGCATTGCAGTGACGGTAACGGCTAGGGAGGCCGTCGCTGGGTCCGAAGCGCTGGGAGGGGCAGGATCCGGGCCTGTCGACACGCGCCGGGAAGACGCTGGGGAGGACGGGACCGGTGACGGTGCCAACTGGCCACCAGAAACGGAAGAGGCGGTGACGGACGGGGGGTACACCGGAGTATACGGAATGTCCTGAGGCGCGTCACCCGCAGAAGAGCCGTAGGCAGAAATGTCCTCCGAGGACTGGTTGGCCAACTCCATCCTCGACGGCCCGGATGAGGTCGCACGGTTCATCATTTACCTCAGCATCCCCCACGGCCGGAAGCCAGTGAAAGATATCACGGAGGCGGTCGCGACCCTCTGGCGTGGAGAGATAGGAGAAAACCCGGGGGCACCGCAGAACCGCCGAGATCTGTTCCAAGGCCGGACACCGAGGGCCACACCCGAGAAGACATTGCCCCAAATCATCGAAGCTATGTACCGCAATGTGCGACCCAAGGGGATCGGCTGCGTACCAGGCCACCCCGAACAGCGCAGCCCGAACTAGTGCAGACTGCAGCCCGGTCAGCCGGAAGGGCCGAATGTACTGGACCACCCGGGTAACAACTGCGCGACACCCAGCAGTTAGCTGAGATACCTCGAGGCTGACTCGTGGCCGGAGCCACACAGGGGGAACATACAATGTGACCGGAGTTATTCTGGCGGAGACTGAATAACAGTGCCGAGCGCCAGTTGTGGCGCGACGCACACACGTGTACGCAAGTTACGTAGCTAGCAACTACATAGTCTAGTGGACGTTGTGCGTAGTAACGTTGCTACAGGTCTAGAAGCCTCTAGAGCCTGGACACGTGGCGGACAATTGAGCGTAGTCCAGTTGTCCTAGGGAACTCGTGTGAGTGATGTGTCACGACATATAATGTGTGCCCACATATGGAGTGAATAATGACAAGGAACGCCCGATCCCTGGCGTTCCTTGTCATTATTCACTCCATATGTGGGCACACATTATATGTCGTGACACATCACTCACACGAGTTCCCTAGGACAACTGGACTACGCTCAATTGTCCGCCACGTGTCCAGGCTCTAGAGGCTTCTAGACCTGTAGCAACGTTACTACGCACAACGTCCACTAGACTAGTTGCTAGCTACGTAACTTGCGTACACGTGTGTGCGTCGCGCCACAACTGGCGCTCGGCACTGTTATTCAGTCTCCACCAGAATAACTCCGGTCACATTGTATGTTCCCCCTGTGTGGCTCCGGCCACAAGTCAGCCTCGAGGTATCTCAGCTACTAACTCCAGCGGCCAGGAAGCACTTCACAGAACAGCTGCGGATCCGGAACCGGAGCCGTAGGGGCAGGCTGAAGATCCCCCGGAGGCGTAGGGGTAGACATGACGGCTCCGGAGGGGGGGGACAACCATCCAACCCGTTGACAGCAATCATGATCATAAGGCATAGAGGAACCAATACTAAAGCTTATGCAGGGTCTTATACTCCTGCAAAAGACGACTACATCCATCTAGCTCACTCTCTGTATACCATACTCTATCTACCTCACCCTGCGCATACATCCATTTGACCTTGTACTGGCATTGAGTACCGCGGCCCCTTTTTATATCCCTATGGGCCACTATACTCTCTACTTCATCTTCTACCTCGCCAGTATCAGGGTTGTGTTCTAGAGGGGCAGGGGCTAATTCTCTACCTGCAAATGTGCTCTGATGGTAGAGCTTCAACTGGCTCCTATGAAAGGTACGGGAATGCGTTTGCCAATAGGTAGGAATGTCTACTTCATAAAGAAAATTACCTACTCTAGACAACACACAGAAAGGACCTAAGAAGGCAGGCCTAAGCTTTACTTTAAGGTCAGCCTCGAACTTATGAGCAAAACGGCCAACACGAGGGCCTTCTACTAAAACTAGGTCTCCTACTGTACTTCTATGTCTGGAGCTCGTCTATCTAGTGAGGCACGCAACCTAGCAAGATATTTGGCCTGCGCCTTATGATAGCCAGCGATAGCGTTATCATGAGCATTCTTCATCCTATCTAATAGCTCACGCACGCCATCGACAGTATCACGAGACACATCATCCTAGTCCCGCAAGGGACTAGCCAAATTACTGGCGTTGAGTACCGCGGCCCCTTTTTATATCCCTATGGGCCACTATACTCTTTACTTCATCTTCTACCTCGCCAGTATCAGGGTTGTGTTCTAGAGGGGCAGGGGCTAATTCTCTACCTGCAAATGTGCTCTGATGGTAGAATGGCTCCTGTGAAAGGTACGGGAATGCGTTTGCCAGTAGGTAGGAATGTCTACTTCATAAAGAAAATTACCTACTCTAGACAACACACGGAAAGGACCTAAGAAGGCAGGCCTAAGCTTTACTTTAAGGTCAGCCTCGAACTCATGAGCAAAACGGCCAACACGAGGGCCTTCTACTAAAACTAGGTCAGACTCCTACTGTACTTCTATGTCTGGAGCTCGTCTATCTAGTGAGGCACGCAACCTAGCAAGATATTTGGCCTCAGTGCGCCTTATGATAGCCAGCGATAGCGTTATCATGAGCATTCTTCATCCTATCTAATAGCTCACGCACGCCATCGACAGTATCACGAGACACATCATCCTAGTCCCGCAAGGGACTAGCCAAAAGAGAGGTAGGGGTGAGGGGTTGTCTACCAGTATCTAAAAAGAAGGGCGTATAACCATGGGCGGGCAGGGCGGCCTGAGGACAGTTGTTCAGGGAAAACTCTACAACATAGATAATCCTCCCAGTCGCTCCAGAGCCATTCACATAGTGTCGCAGAGCTTCTTCTACTACTCTATTTAGTCTTTCTACCAGATGAGAGGAGGAGGAGTGATACCGGCAGTACCAAAGGTGACCTTAGTACCGATAGCAGCAAAGAACTGCTGCCAAAAATCAGAGGTGAATAACTTATCCTTATCGGAAATAAACTGCCTACTCAAACCATGATACCGATAAACATTATTGAGGTATACAGTATGCGGGCACAATCACGTGCTGTGATGTCAAGAGGACAAGATACTAAATGACACATACGCGTAAGGCGATCTATAAACACCAGAATCTAGCCATTACCCTTAGAATTTTTCCAAAAAGGGCCTACAAAGTCCATCATGATAGAATCCCAGGGTATGATGGGGTCAGGGAGGGTGTTGGGTTCTGCTATCTGTCCTACATTACTGGGTTTCATCTCCTGACATGATTGGCAGGTCCGGCCTAACATAATCATCTATATCCTTCGGTTAAGAGGGAGGGCCAGTAATAGGAGCAGGTTACTACTAAGTCCCGCACCCGTTTACCACCCTGATGCGCTGCTAAATCATGCAATTCAAATATTAATAAGGAGCGGCAGATAGGAGGGACATATAACCGCCATTGAGGGGTAGAAACCTTTAACCGCATGTACATACAAAAACCCACCCACGAACTTACAAGGGTATTTTCCTAACTGTTGATGAGGATGTGAGGAAATAGCAGCTAAAGCTTCCGGCTCAGTGGCCGTAAAACTACTGATAAGGCGTTCTAGATCAGAGGTAGGCGTAGCTACAGAGGTATCTATTGCAGGTTTAATTAAAGAGGTCGCCCACCGCCTTGCCAATTAAGAGAAGGGGAGGACCAACAGGGACTATACTATCGTATGACTTTCCTGCTCTAGTAGAGATATGGCTAAGCGGTATAGAAATTTTATTTTTCCCCTCCCCCCCCCACAGAGACAACAGGAAGGGACTCACAAGGGAGAGAGAGTCCTACGTGCGAAAGGAGGTCAGGCATACGGATATAGAAGTATGAAAGAGGTAGATGTATTGTTCATCATCAGGCATATCACCATAGGGATAGATACCAGGAGGGGTAGGCACAATGGTGGTGTTGAGGACATCTAAGTCCTCGAAAAACGAATAATCAGCACGGCGGGAGAGGGCCGATCTGGCACAATGTTATCTACACCCTTAACATACTGAAGTTTAACTGAGGGGAAAATTGTGCTAGGAATTCCATCCAGCGGGCTTGACGAGGGGTAAGGTTAGGCTGTGAAAGGAGATGAGTTGAGGGGACGGTGGTCCGTCTGTATAACTAACCTATACGGATCTAATTCACAGGGCTCATTGAGGCAAACATCAAACTGGGCACCTGGGAACCTGGGAAATGCTGCCAGGCATGACAACAATAAACCACAGCCAACAATTCCTGCTGATGGACGGGGTAATTGCGCTCAGCGGGGAGCATGGTCCTAGAAATGTACTCTACACGTATAGGCTGTAAGCCCTGGCCCTGATCGGCTGAAGGAGAACACCACCTATAGCCACTTTACTAGCGTCTGTAGCCACTACGAATGGTATTGTATAGTAGTATCCGGAAGAATGACTGAATGAGGACAGGAGGAGTGAGGAGAAGGGATTCTAAACAAACAAATGTCGACTGACACTCATCACTCCAAACAAAAGGGATATCTTTCTTTAATAAGTGATTAATGGGCGCCACTACAGTGGCAAACCGAGGGATAAAACGTCTATAATAGGAGGCAATACCTAGGAAACTACGCAAACTCTTAACATCTGTAGGGGTAGGCCAATCTTGAATAGACTTAGTTTTATCCGGGTCGGTAGCAACACCGGCATCTGATAACACGTGACCTAGGAAGGGTACACTCCTACTGGAGCGCACTTTAGCATGGCGAGCCCACAAAGAATTTTCTGCCATTATTTCTAATACTTTTTTTAAATTGCGGAGGTGTATTTCAAAGTCTGGGGAATAAATAAGAATATCATCAAAATAGGCCTGGGCATATGCACGGTCGTGCTCAGCCAAAGAAACAGAGGAGAAGGATGGATATTTAAATCAGAGGACACCTGGGGAAGGTGGGTATTGCTCATTACAGGCCTAAGAACTTCATTCATTAACATTTGAAAGGAAGCAGGAGAATTGCATAAACCCATGGCAGCTACTCTAAACTGATAATGATCAAAAGGGGTAGCGAACGCGGTTTTGTGACAATCTTCGGGCGCTATGCGCAACTGCCAAAACCCATCTGCACAGTCTAACACCGTAAAACACGTAGAACCCTTAACCTTATTAAATATGTCATCAATACGAGGCAAAGGATACGTAGACTTAACGGTAATATCATTTAGTTTCCTATAATCCGTAACTATAGACAAAACTTGCCGTTTGGTTTAGGCACTGAAAGTACACCAGCTGAGTAGGGGGAGTTGCTAGGCTCTATTAATCCTGCTTCTAATAATGACACTAAAATCTGTTTTAGTTCCTTTAACTCGGTAGGGCCCATGCGGTACATCGGAGAATGAGTAGGAACAGCACCGTCTTTTATTACTACACGGTGTAAAACAGAACGAGGAGGAGGGTATGAGGGCGTCTTTTCTTCAAAAACTTTAGAGGAATCTATTACAGCCATGTATCTTACTAGTTCGTTCTCAGTAAAAAATCCAACTCCTATGGTATCTACTGTATTTACATCTATATCCACACTATTGGTAGGGATAGGTATTTCTTGGACTTCCAACTGATGGAACATACATAATAGGTATCCATATTCTTTTAGTTCAGATCGCAACTCATCATTAGACATTAATACTTCGGGTATAGGTCTTATAGGAGGATCCACAGGTTTAGGAGGAGTAATATCTACCAAGGATAAATTTTCTACTCTGTATAGTGGCGTTCTGGTACCCAGTAAGAACTATCCGGGAACAAGATCACCATAGTGTCATAATTAATAGTAATCTTATTAATAATCCTGGTGCCAGTCTAACCCTAATAACACGTCAGCGGTAGTGATAGGACCTATAGTGGCAGTAAGATTAACGGTACGTCCTTGTATAACCAGGCGTATAGGGATACCGTGCCAGGGGAATGACTTGTGCGACCATCAGCATAATGAACAGTGACGGGTTTAGTGTGAGGGATAGGGACTAGTCCTAAACGCCTAACTAGGGCTTCGCTCACAAAGGAGCTAGCCGCACCGCTATCCGCTAACACAGAGACATTCAGGAGTTCATCAGCATGTAAGAAGGGGTCTACAACATGCAGTGTGAGGGACGGTTAAACCGCCATTTAAAAACATAAGAGGACGAACACGTAAGGGTAAGGATGATTCAGCTCCTACAGTACTGAGGTTATGGAAACAGGCAGGCAAAAGTTTTTATCTGGGGTACTAACTGAGGACCTGTCCAGGTTACCCCCGGCTGACAGGCCTACTGTTCCCCCTCCCCCCCAAAATCCACGGGTACTAACCCCGGAGAAGACCCTGGCGAAAAAGCCACTGCTGGAGGGTCACGAGGGGGCGAAGAGGGTGCAGGAGCCTGAATATCATAGGGGAGCCGTGAGGATCCTGCCTGCACAGCATTCAGCCTACGCCCTACTAGGGGTAGGGGCTGAGGGGGTGCGTCCTTCATGAAGAGGGACGGATAGGGGCACGCTTAGAGGTACGAGGAGGAGGGCGAGCATCGGGATGCGGGGGAGCACCAGAAAGGAACTTGGGACACTCACGTTTAAGATGGCCTACTTCCTTACAGTGGTAACAGGTAATGTGAGACACATCTAGAGCAGAGAGGTCTGTCACGCAAATATCTAACTCTTCTACATAGGAGTTTTCCTCCTCAGGGGTAAGGCTAATATTATTGAGGCGGGAACGGGTAGGAAGAGGAGTGGTGAAGAAATCTGCTATACTCGCAATAAATGCTGACGCACATGCTTGATGGGTAAGTCAGTAAAGCGGTAGGCAGAGAACCGGCGTTTCACTTCACGTAACAAGGGTCTACTGAGGCCTTGCAGAAAGCGAGCACGTACTTCTGCGCCCGACAGATCCCTAATGCGAACCATCTGGGCATCAAATTCCTTCATCATTGTATTCCCTAAACGACTTGGTACCCTGCTGCAAGCTAGGTGCCAAAGGCTAATCTATCCTGCCAATCTGCATCAGGAGGAACAAGATGGCTCTCTAAACGCTTAAACAATTCAGCTACAGAGTGAGGATATGCATGGGAGGCCAAGGATTCACACTGGATGAGGGTTGCAAGCTCAGAGGTAATGCAGGTGGTGATGAGGTAGTGAGGGACCAACACTGCATCAGGGAGACGCCATCTATTATGATTCTGCCACGACTCTGTGTTTTGAGCTAGTCAGCAGCATAATAATGAAGGTGAAAAACTGTTGAGGGGTAGACTTTACATCTAGTTTAGGGAGGTTAGCAAACGGAGGAAGAGCAGGAGGCTTAGGAGGATGAGAAGGATCAGATCTACCCATAGGACCACTGTCTTCCACTGCTACATAAGCTGGATAAAAGGAAGGAAGAGGGTAGGCCTTGGCTAAAGGCCTTGAGGGGGCCACCGCCGTTTCAGGCTGGTGCTGTTAGGGTCCAGATATTACAGATACGTCAGATGTGAAATATCAAGTAGCGGCCAATCATTTGTTGACACGTGGCGCAATGTCACTGTGCCACGTGGCTCGTAGTTGTGGCGCCATGTGGTGATATGCCGCCGTGCAATGTGGCCGCAGTATGCAGATCTGTGCTGACTCAGCCGGTGCGGTCTAGTGACATTGGTCTTTCCGCCGGCCGCAGGCGGGGCCTTTTGGCTGCCCCGCATTATGCTGAATGTCCGTCCTGATTCAGCATTGAGATTGTGATTCCGACATGCGTGAGTAGCCTGCCAGCGTGGCAGCTAGGGCCGTACTTTAAGCGCAATGCATTCCGTGCGCAAGTACACGGATGCGCAAGTATATGTTTGCAGACGCGCATGGTCGGCAACAAGCTTTACAACTCTGTAGCCTTGTTGTAAGCTTTAACGTTGGCAGCGGTCAACGCGAGTTGGCTGTGCCGAACATATTTCACTAACGATGGAAGGCTTCATGATGCAACATATGTGTCATGGCATCCTCATGTTGAATATTCGTCACCTGGATTTGGGCAAGCCGAGCTGCAGCGTAACAGGTGCCCATAGAATAGGGAAAAGGAACAGAATAGGCTTCACGAAGAGAGGAATAGGCAAAATGATCATAGTTTCTGTCATCCAGGGGCATGGTGCTAAAATCACGACTTCTAACTCTGCAACACGAGAAGGAACCTGGGCAGCCTCGTAGGCCGTGTCAGGGTAAGACCAAGATGCAGGAGGGCGAAAAGGAACTGCACTAGGGCGACCAGAGGGACCTACAGGGGCAGGGTTATGACCCATGTTAGACGCAGGGATAGAGGAACCAGGATGAGGTTGAGGCCTAGAAGCATAATCAGGAAGTGAGGCCCTAATTGAGGGTTGAACCAAGGTTGCAGGAGGGACAGACAGGGGCCTGGTTTAAGAAGAAGGAAGGGTCCTCACTTAATCTGACACGCATACGTTCTTCATAGGTGGGAGGGGTAACAGAGGTGCGACGCCGACCACTAGCGGTAGGGGAAGGAGGTGAGGTACGCAGGATACCTTGAGGAGTGAGGTGGTGTACCGTCTCCAACGAGTCACGTGTATTAACCCTAGTATTATTGTTATTATTGTTGTTATTATTATTATTATTATTATTATTATTATTGGTAGTAGTGGTAGGTATAGGTTACATATCTCCACCCACAGGATCCATGTTTAATAAAAGGAAAAACAATTAAGGCTGTAACAAGAAAAATTAAAGGAATAGGAAATTAAAACAATTAAGGAAAGAGATAAAAAGGAAAAACCCTAATTAACATAAGGAAAGGGAAACAATCATGCTGGGCAATGATTGCTGGGCAATGTCTTCAAAGGCCATAAATTTCTTATATCTAATCACATTGTAGGAACGGTTTTGTACAATCTTTCTAGCATCAGACCAAGACATGCTGGAAAATGGAGAACCATTGAGGAGTGATTACTACGTAATATTTAGCTAAGCTATCATCACTAGAAGAATGGGAAGGAGCAGTAAAAGAACGCCGCTGGATCATGTTTACGCACCTTGTTGGTCTTGTGATGTCACGCTAGGAAACTGAGGCGTAGGCGAATTATCTACGGAGTCTGAAACCGAACCGATATCATGACGACGCACGTAGGCACGAGGATTCCAGCGCCAGGTTGTCGTAAGTATATCCGGTTCAAAAGGGTTCTGCGTAAGGCGAAGGGCGTCTAAATAGCAACAGCATGCAAGGTACAGAAAAGGTGTAATCTACGAGGCGCTAATCGTCTCGCTACCGTGGAATGAAAGCCAGCACCTGAAAGCCGTCACCTAACTACCACAGGAAAACAGCAACCTAAAGACAACATGAATGCTGAAAGAGGAGCAGGAACTATCTAATAAGGATTTTCCGCTTCGAGCAGGTCTAACTACTAGCCAGGCGTGTCCCGAATCGGGCAGCACTACTCTGCTAGCTTGCCGGCGACCGGCCCGCCCATTACCTGGCAAGGATGTGTCGTCTTCGCGATCACGACCGCGGAAGGTCAGTGGTAAGAATGGGTTCTGCAGCAAAGGATTGTCGTCACGATCCCTACCTAAACTACCTCCGAGTCCCTTGTTGCGGCTCAGTCCTCTACCGCCGCCTCTACCTAACCCACGTCTATAACAGAACCTAAGCTAGTGAGGCCGTTTGTAACTACACCTTGGGCGAAAGATGGACGTGACAAACCTGATCTCAATGCGTTAACATATGTGTGTTTATAATCGGATATCTCTGAAAATCGGATTTCTCTGAAAATAGTTTATTAAACAGAATGCGGGAAAGAAAGGGCCGCCACAACCTTGTGGCTGTACATGCAGAGAGGCTTGTTAGACGAATGGGGACGACTTGTTGTTTACCGGGGAATCCTACTGGCAACTAGCTTTGCCTTTTGTAAGTCAGGCGCCGTTTGTTTGAACGGCCGGCCATGTGTGGAATGCTGACGGAAGTTGCGTCAAAAAGCTGTAATAAAATCTGATGTAACCAGCACTCACCAATTGATTGGTGTGCTGCTTGGTTGGGTAGTGTGTTCAGGGTTGCATTCGAATAGTACACATGGCCTGACAGCTCAGACGTGTGACAGATGAGCTGGCTGGCTGAATTATTAAATTGTCAGCGTTAGGATATTTCTGGTTTTGCCGTTTTCCATTTTGACGGTAGGCTTGATAAGCATGGTCGGCGGGTTGTGACCCGTAATTGTTTCTTCCCACCCATCCCACCCTTGGGGGGCTCTTGCTCCTGCATGCGAGGGAGACGAGATGACTACTTAAACCTGCCTTTGGCAGGGGCTCAAGTGTCATAATAGTTTCTTATAATGGGCGAGAACGAACGCCGCAATCGAAGTGTTCCTGACGGCGGCAAAGATTACGTGGCACGCTCTTGGGGTTCCAGTTTCGCTGGCATGGCCGGTGACTAGGGCCGTTTTTAGCGGATGATAATCAGTTTGGATTTTGTAACTGGGTGATTAGTTACGGGCAGTTTTCGTTGTTGTCCAGGCGGTTAAAAAGGTCGTATTTATAAGGCCTTTTAATTTTGTATGCTGGCCTGAAACTGCCTTTGATTGGCGACTAGTGTAGTTAAAAGTTCTGACTCGAATCATTTTGCTGACATTTCGTAGTTGCCGGTCTGACATAGTTGTGTCAGTAAGGCTGGGATTTTTTTAGGGGCGTTGCCATGTAGCGTGTTGTGTCGTCTTTTTAGGGACCTTGCGAGAAAGGGGAAGGTCTTTTTTCTTGCGTGACGCTGGGCACGCGTTGGCCGAGGCTATGGTGATGCAAGGAATGCCGACGCCTCCCCGGCCTTGTGCCCGCTCGGGCGCAGGGCTTAATTTAATTAACAGACGGGCGGCAGCCCCTGAGCTTCCGGTTTCACGGAAGTCACAGCGGTTGCCAAGTGTCCGGACTGATTCTCACTTTGGCTCTGGGTCCGGATGGTTGGGAATCTGCGCAGGAGGTTGGGCTGCGCTAGTGCAATATTCAGATCGAATATGAGGGGGAAGATCTGCTTGTCGAAACGGAAGGGCTGGCCTGCGTGGCAGCCTTGTACCTGAGGATGCTTGCGCTTCGGGTTAAGGTTCTGTGACGTTGGCTGGCCTGCCTTGGGCTGGTTCATACCTGGGTATGCTTGCGCTCCGGGTTGGACTAGTTGAGGTCGTGGCGATAATTTTAATAAATTTAAAAATATTTTCACTCACACCGTTGTTAGGCGCGCGGTCTCGGCGCTGGGGGTGAGGGCTGATATGCGGCCTTGATTATATGCCTAACGGTAAATCTGTTAGCATGGTAGGTGCGGGGGTGTGCCCCCTGTCAAGGACGATGCTCTCCTAAAGGGGTCGTGGCGAAATATAGAGAGAAACGAAACTTGGGTTTTCGGTAATTGCTTGATCGCTGCGTCTTCTGCTTAATTGTCTTCGCAACAACAACAACTCCTGTTGCCGATCAGAGGGGAGGCCTTCTTTGGGGTCGGTAGTTATTATAAATAGTGACGGAACCTTTTTGCCACTTGGCAATTAGGTCCGTCACTATTTATCCGGCGAAAACCACTCGCCGGTATCTATTTCGCGTTAAGTTCACGTGAACTTAACGCGGAATAGATACCGGCGAGTGGTTTTCGCCGGATAAATAGTGACGGACCTAATTGCCAAGTGGCAAAAAGGTTCCGTCACTATTTATAATAACTTCGGTGGCGGGCCCTGCAAAGGGTCTATTCGCGAGAATGTGGTTACCTATAACAGTGCATCAGTGCATCCACAGCTGCTGGTGTTAAAACGGGGTCCATTGCGGCAGGGCATTCTCAATGGACACGCGGTCCTTGGAGAGTCTGAGGGGAGCGGCTTTGAGTCAGCCAGGCGTGGGGGAGTTGGGGATTCGCAAACTTTGCTCGGAGAACTGCAAATGGTGCCCAGGGGACGCCATTTTGCTGTCCATTTTAAGCGACCACTTAATGTTTTCAATAAGAAGTTGGTGGAGTGGGAGCAATGGATACACGAATCGGATTTCTCTGAAAATAGTTTCTTATAATGGGCGAGAATGAACGCCGCAATCGAAGTGTTCCTGACGGCGGCAAAGATTACGTGGCACGCTCTGTTATATTGTGGGCTCGCAGTCACATAAAAGTATTGGAATTTGGTTATGCTCGGAATTGGCTAAGTCCGGAGGTCAGCCGGCAGCGCCGCGCTGAGGTTTATTTACTGGGCCGGCGGTCAGTGGGAATTTATGTGTACAGTCAGGCAATGGGTCGTAGGTTCTGGCTGTGGGCTATTTTGGGTTCTGGCCATTACCGTTGGTTCCGTGGGCAACCTTGGTTCCGTACCGTTTGTCCAGGCATGCAGTGGGGAGGATCTCGGTTGCGGTGCGTTATGTTGTGGAGTGCCGTTTGGAATTATGTTTGTGTATTTCGGTTGGTTTGTACTTGGGTACGTTCTCAGGCCCACGCCGTTGCTCAGCGTTGGGTGAAGCCACAGAGCTACTCGCAGTGATGACCTACAGCGGAGCATTGAGTCAAAGCTGTTTGGCGGCGTGAAAGGCCGACACGCAGGAGAAAGCTTTGAATCACGTTGCAGCAAATGCTGTCAATGGCCGACGTTGTCGACATGTCCGGGGCTGGGCGCTGAGCGAGTAATCTATTCTATTACGTCTTTTATTATTCAGAAATACAATACACTTGGCGAATTTTATTTTAACACGCTCTTGGGGTTCCAGTTTCGCTGGCATGGCCGGCGACTAGGGCCGTTTTTAGCGGATGATAATCAGTTTGGATTTTTAGGTGGGTGATTAGTTACGGGCAGTTTTCGTTGTTGTTCAGGCGGTTAAAAAGGTCGTATTTATAAGGCCTTTTAATTTTGTATGCTGGCCTGAAACTGCCTTTGATTGGCGACTAGTGTAGTTAAAAGTTCTGACTCGAATCATTTTGCTGACATTTCGTAGTTGCCGGTCTGACATAGTTGTGTCAGTAAGGCTGGGATTTTTTTAGGGGCGTTGCCATGTAGCGTGTTGTGTCGTCTTTTTAGGGACCTTGCGAGGAAGGGGAAGGTCTTTTTTCTTGCCCACCCACCCTCCCTGTGTTTTGTTGTCTTGGGGATTCGCAAACTTTGCCATTTTGCTGTCCATTTTAAGCGACCACAGTTTTCAATAAGAAGTTGGTGGAGTGGGAGCAATGGATACACGAATATGCCATTAACCACTCAAACCAAGACCCTTTAAGATCACTCAGCTCCCAAGAAGACCAGCATTTGATTGAATACAATAAGTGGAGCCCTGCCACAAATGCAGCAGTTAACAGTGGCCTTCAGGTTTCTCAATCCGCACGCGGAAGCAAGAAGCCTCCAGGGTGGGAGGGAGGGGAAAGAAACAATTGCGGATCATTGCCTGCCTAGCTTGCTTAAGGCAATGATGGCCCGCCGACACACAAGCTGACATCATCCTAAATTAATTAACACCGGCATGCGTCACACGCCGGCCTGAACAGTGCTGAAAACGCCACTACAAACAACGTGGCCACGCACCGGCCCAGGCTAGTGCGTTAACCGTACAGGTAGTTGTACAAGGTTCCCAAGACTGACAAACATAAAACTCGCCCATCGACCCCTTGGGCCGGTCCGAATCCACTATACAATAATTAATCACGACTCACTAAAGAACCCAAATCAGCCAAAGATTCGTTAAGCAACCAGCCGACCCTACAGGTCCCCACCTAACCTCAGCTGGTGCAACCAAACAGGAATCTTTGCAAGCAAGTCGTATAAAACCTACAATTCATGTCCCACGTAGCTCCCACAAAAACCAGCATCTTCATTAAAACAATAAGTGGAAGCATACATGTGACACTATTGACATGCCCGGAGGCACGCCGTTCAAGGCCCTTCATGAAGTACGTTGCCCTAGAGGCAACCAAGACAAGGGTGGGTGGGTGGGGAGCAAAGAAAGAGGCCGACAAAACCAGCCAGAGCGGCTTTTAGTCGCAAAACCTCCCTTATCCCTAGCTAACTGACGTCTTTAAACCCTTATGTTCAGTGATGCTAGTAAGACGCTAACCGTACAGACCGGGGGTAGAATATCCCGAATCTGCACGGCTAGTATTAAATAATGCGTAGGTTGTTCTTTTCAGGGGCACTGCACCTCACGCCCCGTTCCGCCCGGGTATAATCAACCCAAGCGCGGAACGCACATTTTATTTAATTCATTTTTCAACCATGCACTATACTGCATCTACTAATCACAAAAGCTCTAGCCAAACAGCTACGAGAAAACACTACGACCTATAAGCCGCTCATCCAGCGGCCTCTTGTTCCCGCATTCACGTATAGAAGAAACTCCGTTCAAAGAACCCCGATTCATGTCCCACGTAGCTCCCACAAAAACCAGCATCTTCATTAACCCCTAAATGGGCGGAAATGCTGCCGATAAATCGGCAGTAACTCACCTATTTTGTAAACCAGCCCCTGTACAACCTAGCAATATCCAATGGCTGTCCTTGGGGGGCAAGCATGTCCATGAGTTGCCCTAAGCCATGATATATCACAACCTCACATATATTCATCGTAGGCCATGTATAACTGCCGTCAAAGTCAGGGGGGTCAAGACGAGCGTTTTCATTTTTGGTAGAATGTGCATTTTGAATTATGTTGTAAGAGCTAGGCACCTACCACTTCAGGGATGATAAACAATTAGTTGCTGAACAGTTTGAGCCATTGGGGTCATCATTTGGGTGGGTATACCAGCAGTTACACCCAGTACAGCCCATAGGGGTACCGTTGGTAAAAAGCAACCAAGGGGGTAGGAGTGGGCATACTACCTACTAATACCTACTAATATGGCCCCCAACCATGCCAAACAATACATTTCCCTTCCACAATGATGGGGAAACATAACTGCATCATCACACTGCCCTTACATGGCACCTATGTGCAGGTGCCACCTTGTCCATGCACGTAGGTAACGTGGTACGGATACCCTACGCAAGGCATGCATTCTAGGAGGCAGCCACCAACAAACTAGTGATTTTAAGCCTATTTCAGCCTGCCCTAGCAAGGATAAACTAGGCCTAAGCTGCTATAGCTTTCCAGGTGATGGCCAGCACACCTGGTGGCACATGCTGACAATGGGAAGCTTCTACTCACCGGTTACATGCTTGATGATGCCACAGAGACCAGCCAACTGCCTCACACTCATGCAATATGTGTGTGGGAAATGTATAACAAACATATATGGAGGTATTCAAACCCATACAGCCTCTAAAACTTATCACCATCACCCTGTGGCAGGTCAACTGACTGAGGGAAGCATCTAAGAAGGGTGTTTTAGAAAGGGGCCAGGCCAGGGTCAAGAAAGAGCATGAATAATGCAAAAAGAATGTGCTACACAAGCTAGAACGTATATATAAACGTCAAACATCGATAGGAAAACGATGCTTAAGCTTTACCAGGCATGGATGGCGTTACCTTGGCCCAGGCGGTGGCCGCAAAATGGCGCATTTCGGCACACCAAAGTTGTGCAGCATGGTCGCTGGATTCGGCGATTTCTGGCCACCCTTGCACGTTTACGACTAATATGTATCATAAAAAGTACAAAGAAACCGACATATCCTTTAAAATACGCCGGAAAGGTATTGCTGTCAACGTTTCTATCGTCCGGCCTGATCGCAGTTTTTTCCAGCAAGAACGCTGCCGACACCTATCAAATGGCATTCCCGCGAACCAAAAATTGGCCTGTATGATCTTTAGGACGTATAAAATCAATATCCTAAGTTTGGCCAGAAAATTCGAACGCAAACGTAAATGCCATGCGTGGGCGCAAGCCGCCATGGCCAGGTCGTCGTTTTCCGGAATGCACGTTGTACGTGAAAAAGTACCCTGACCCCTTGTACTTTGACGGTCTGAAACACCTGTTAAACTTGGTCAAAATATAGCAAACCCTAGTATCATGTTCTGGAGAAACTTATAAACTTTCATTCTTCTCAGCTAAACGTTTCCTAATTCCCAATAGTATTCTCGCAAACTGGTCCCCCGAGTAGGTGCCGACAAATCGGCTGTAAGTCACTTTTTGGCGGAAAATCGGCAGCAAGACCATTTAGGGGTTAAAACAATAAGTGGAAGCATACATGTGACACTATTGACATGCCCGGAGGCACGCCGTTCAAGGCCCTTCATGAAGTACGTTGCCCAATCACCCCTGCCCTGGCTTTCCCTTGAAGCCGCACTCCACCTTGCTCGTTGTCACAAGTGACCGCCCTGCCGCAAAACGGGAGCCCCCCCACATCGGGAGGCGTGTGCCCGGCGGCTGTGGATGCATGGCCAGGCCCAAAAAGGCCCAGCGCATTTGCACTGCGATTGCGCACGGCCAGCCTATCATGACCCCTCTCGGGGCCCCGAGTCGGTACCGCTATGGCCGTCTCCCCATAGACCCGGGGTGCTTCGAGAAAAAACGTGGACCTAGCCCAGGCCCCGCCAGCCCGGATGCCCGAGGCCACAGCCCCAGGCACCTGGCTGAACGAGAGTCCGTTCAGCCAAGACCGCATTCCCCCCCGAGGTTTCTATGCGTGGGGGAAAAATTTCTAGCTTAGGCGCTTTTCCCATCGCCGTCCCCAGCCCCAACCCCCCCCCCTCGGCGGAAGGCAATTGCAAAGTTTGCTGGCCAGCAGCAATTTCCGAAGAAAAAGCCGCAGGCCGCGGACCGAGACACGGGTCGCCAGTGCCAGCCATCCGGCTCCAACCCGGGGTGCAAGCATCCCCAGGTACGGAGCACCAGCTCGCGCACTGGGCCGACCAAGCGACAGTTGAGCACCTGTCACGGCACCCGGCCCACCAAAGACCCCAAGCTGGGGAAAAGGTGCGGACCGGAGGTAATCATTTTCTTTTCTTTTAGTTAACCGGGCGAGGAACTACGCCTGGCCGGTTAACAACTGGAAGTCTCACTACTGGCCAAGTGGCCGGTGCAACCAGTGCTTTTGGGATTTTGCTCCGCAGCACCCATAGCTGCGGCTGCCGCCGCAACGACAACGAGCAAAGAAAGAGGCCGACAAAACCAGCCAGAGCGGCTTTTAGTCGCAAAACCTCCCTTATCTCTAGCTAACTGACGTCATTAAACCCTTATGTTCAGTGATGCTAGTAAGACGCTAACCGTACAGACCGGGGGTAGAATATCCCGAATCTGCACGGCTAGTATTAACTCGTCGTCTGTCCCTGGTCCTCTACGGAGGACTGAGTTGAACTCAGTCCTCTCTAGAGGACCGAGTTTTTGGGTTTCGTAGAAAATTCGCCCCGGTCAGAATGTTTGTCAAAAAAATCCTCTCAAAATTTATTCAAATACTACGTGAAAAGATCTTTCTTGGACATATTTTTGGGATTTTTTTGGATTGGGTATGAGCGGCTAAATGTACGGTCAAAGTACAGGTGGTAAGGGTACTTTTCCACGTGAAACGCGAGTTCCGGAAATGCACGACCTAGCCATGGCGGCTCGCGCCCATGCATGCAGTTTACGTTTGCGGACGAGTTAGCTGCCCAAACTCAGGAAATAGATTTAACATGCCCTAAAGATGATAAAAATCAATTTTTAGCTCGCGGGGATGCGATTTACCCGGTGTCGGCACTGTTCTTGCTGGAAAAAACTGCGATAAGGCAGGTCGACGGAATTGATGACTGCGCTTGCTTTCCGGCGTAATTTCAATGGCTGATAGGTTTCTTTCTACATTTTTACATGCATTGTATAAGAATAAATTGAGTGACAGTATAGATTTGATGATTTCGACCATTCTGTCACGTCATGGTCTATGTGCCGCAAAGTGCTACTTTTGCGGGCACCGCCTGGGCCAAGGTAACGCCAGCCGTGCCAGGTAAAGCCGGATAATCGTTGCCTCTTCGTTTCTTGATGTTCGTACATGAGTTTAAGCTTGCGAGGCGTTGTCAGGTTCAAGTCTTGGTGCTCTTTCTTGACCGTTGCCTGCCCCTCTCTAAAACCCCCTTTTCAGATGATGTTAGCAGGCATTTGCCTTAACCCAGTGTAGTTGTGCAGGGTTTTAGGAGCTGTGCAGGTTTAAACACCTTCGTAGATGTTAGTTACTCTCTTGCTACGTTCATACTGCATGATTGTGTGGCCACGGGCTGCGTCAAGGGTGCATTCAAGCTTTTACGGGTGAGTGAAAAGTCTTGGTGACAAACCACTGCCATCATGTGCCAGCAACTATGTTGGCCACATCATGGCAAGGCAAAACAGTTATAGCCATATCTATTATTGTTAGAAACAATGGAAATATGCTTAACCTACCCATTATATTGGTGGTTGACACTTATAACATAACCCTTTGTTGGTAGGTATCCAAGCCCATTCCCTACATGCATGCATGGCTCTCACAACATGATAAGGTATGATATACCTGAAGTATGATGATGCAAGTGTGTTGTCCTGTAATGCTTGAAGGGAAATGAGTTGATTGGGATGGTTGGTGGCCACGGTATTGTGTAGTATGACCGCGCTTACATGCTAGCAAAGTTAGCAAAAGCCCCATTCCTCTCCTGAGGACTGAGAGTTTTTTAATTGTTTCAGGCAGTTGCAGTGGCCAAAGTGAGCCCAGTTTTTGCCACGTTTCAAGAACTATATTGTTTACATGCCTATATTTTTTCTTCATGCACCAGGATTTGATTGAATTTTTCCCACTCGTTCTTATCCCGAAAAATGCAAATTCGCGAGGGGTGCCCAACGTCCGTATAATTTTCAGGTGTTCGGGTCAAGTTTTCACATATGCAGTATTTTTGCCAACAAAATGACATCTAGTACACCCCCGATCCACATCAAAACATTTGGGATGGACCCCCCACATAGTCGCTACACGCGGTTGAAAATTGTCAACTCAGTCCTCCTGTGAGGACTGAGTTGGGACAGACGACGAGTTAAATAATGCGTAGGTTGTTCTTTTCAGGGGCACTGCACCTCACGCCCCGTTCCGCCCGGGTATAATCAACCCAAGCGCGGAACGCACATTTTATTTAATTCATTTTTCAACCATGCACTATCAACATATATACTAAACTAGGTGCGAGACTGAACAAGTCTCGCGTGCAGACACGTGAGTAGTACTCCTACACACAGATCTCGAGTGATTTATCTAGTACCAAATCCGAAAGGCTTGCATCACTCCCCGGACAGGAGAACTTTTGCGGATGACTGTAGGTGTAAGTTGGCGATGCCATGGTATCCGGAGACGTCCGTCCTATAGTCAGCAAAATTGGTGCGAGAGGTCCCCAGTTCGATTCCGGTCGGATTCATTTGCAGATCGCGTTTTCCGCGTTTTCCGCGGCCTGGCACTGAACGCAAAGGTTTTCACCTTTGCGGAGTGTCTGATCAGAATATATACTAAAGCTTGTAAAACGCAGCCTTGGCACAATTTTAGCTAACACTCTTTCGAACGGCTTTCGGCTCCAGCCACTCAGCGGCGCGACTTACGGTCCGCTTGACGAATGAGCTGCGCGAAATTTCGTTGCGACCAATCACGAAAAGGTCAAACCACGGCGCGCCCATTTTTGAGGTTTCTGAAGCGTTACATCCAGATGAGCCATTTGGCAGAGGTCCGTATGCCCAGATGGCTCCTACTAGAAAACTCTGCGATTTCCTGTGTTCGCGAGCTCCAGATATAACCGTCGCAAACTTTTGGGCTGTTGGACCAAACTTTGTTCTCCCGAACCAGTTACAAACGCGCAGGAAGCGCACACGTGGATTTTCCTCTGCTCCACCGCCTGTAAGCGATTTTCCCCTGTTGTCTGCGGGGTTGGCGAGGTCACTCATCCCCGCGCGCATCGCGCTCCCGTGCAGGGGTTACTAGCAGTCAATCTGGAGCTTGAACTCCGCAAGTACTAGTTCGCGAGCTCCGTCCACTGCGCGGTTGCGCAATTTGTCCCTTTAAGGCAATGTACATATTGTGAAACTTCTGCGAAGGTTGGTTCGGTAGTCTTCAGGCGCTTAGTCACTCTTCGACGAATGTCCGCTCGTGAGATGCCGAGGTCGAGCCCACCTAGGCCACGGACTTCTCTCCGATCTTCTTTGTCACCCTTTTGCCAATCTCCATGAATCTCGTGGTCGGAACCCTAATGCTAGCGCGCGCTCCTTGGCGGGGCTAGCGCCACTTGGCACTCGACGGAGGTAGGTGGTGACTCACATGTCCCTAGCCGGGGCTCCCTGGCCGGGGACCGGCCACAAAAAGTACAAGCTCTAATGTCGCGGGCGAAGCCCGCAAAACTTGTACTGCATCTACTAATCACAAAAGCTCTAGCCAAACAGCTACGAGAAAACACTACGACCTATAAGCCGCTCATCCAGCGGCCTCTTGTTCCCGCATTCACGTATAGAAGAAACTCCGTTCAAAGAACCCCGATTAATTTTCTCGGACCACTAATTAATAGCCACCGACCCTTATAAACAACCGGGTCATCCAAGGAAAATTCGGGCGAGCAGGAAACCATTTGTACAGATCGTATTAGTCAGCCCATGTCGCAGACAGCCTTCCCCATCCAGGCCAAGGCAAGGCGGCCTTATCTTTCCCGCATGCGTTAATTAAACTATATTCAGAGAAAACCGATTAATTAATTAGACTCGTGCTCCCGTTGGGGAGTCACGGAGCATTAACCCCGATGGATGGATGGATGGATGGGTGCAAACAGTCCTACTGGTCTGGGTGGTCCCACGCGGAATGGGGTAGATTTTTGCAAGAAAAAAACGCTTCTATTAACCGTGGAACTCCAGGGTAACCAGACTCTTTATTAAAACAATGAGTGGAGCACATACAAAAGGCAGGCCACATCCCGGCCGCCGATGCTCATGGGAACACTTATTGCTTGGCAAAGGCTAGCCTTACCCCCAAACACGCAGGGAGGGTGGGCGGGAAAAGAAAAGAGGCCGACCTTAGCTAGGTGGGTTTGTTTTTGTCCTTTTTTGCGTGTCATGCGGCCTTGGCCCGGACGGCATTTTTTCGCCACGCAAATGTTGCGTCTGAACAAATGACGCAATGTGGCGTTCTAATTGCCGGCAGCTTACGTAAGGCTGCCGGGGCTATTAGGTCACATATTGCGTGAGAGAAAGAATCTAGATCTAGTTAATCACTACGCCATGAGCCAAGAAACCTAGACAGTGGCAGGTTTATATCTCAACGTAGCTCCTGCCACCTGGCCAAGAAAAACTGGCCAAAGCTTTGGCCACGACTGATCCGGATCAGGCCGCACCGGCCTCAAAAGGTATGTCACGTGAACCCAATAACCTAGCTATAGCGGCTACCCTTCCATCTCACTATAAAGAAACTATGTTCAGAGAACCACGATTCTATTAACCGTGGAACTCCAGGGTAACCAGACTCTTTATTAAAACAATGAGTGGAGCACATACAAAAGGCAGGCCACATCCCGGCCGCCGATGCTCATGGGAACACTTATTGCTTGGCAAAGGCTAGCCTTACCCTTATATCCCTCCCTGGCGATCCATGCCAGGGGCAAAGAACCTAGCATAATGACAGAGAAATGAACAACCAAATTAGGTGGAGGGCAATTTCAAAATAGCCCGCCAGGCCCGAGGGGGGCAGGCGGCCATGGCCCGAAGAATAACCTCAGGCAGCTGCACCTCCAAACTGCGGTGCAAGCCCACATAATGGGCAACCGTGGAGCTGCTAAGCCAGCGCCCCCGGCCCTGGATGTCCCCCATGCTGCGACCCGCGAGGAAATCGTGAGTGGCACCTCCATGCCGCAGCCCGTGAATGGTGAAAATCTGGGCGACCCCCAAGGCCTGACTCGCA
Organism: Mesostigma viride; assembly: GCA_009746045.1. NCBI lineage: Eukaryota > Viridiplantae > Streptophyta > Mesostigmatophyceae > Mesostigmatales > Mesostigmataceae > Mesostigma > Mesostigma viride. Next base: position 83,839 of record RPFO01000584.1, on the reverse strand, counting down.
GCCTGCCAAATGCGCCGGAATTGCGGGTAGGTGAAAGGGAACACGGCCTCCCAAGCGTGCTTACCCGCGATGCAGTGACGGAGGATGGTTTCAGACATCACATCTTCTACCACCACTGACTGAGTCTTGCCCTTAGAGGTCTTGGTAGACCTCAGCAGTAGGGCGCCCCGTTGAGCCGGCCCAAGCCGAACGTCAGGCTGGAGGCGCACATGGCCAACACGGAGGTTCAGCGCCTCCGAGATTCGCAGGTAATGGCGGAACACGATGACAACCAGCAGGCCCGCAAGGCGCTGACCTTGCATGACCATCGTGCTGGCAAGTGCAAACGCCGCCTCCCATGGAATGGGAGGAGGGGCACGGGGGGGCACAAGTGTTTTCCACCCAGCGAGGACGCCACGGGCCAAGTCCCACCGCTTCACCATACCGGGATAATAAAGTTGCAACCCCATCAAGGCATTGACACACACTTGGCGGCTGTACCCCCGAAAATGAGCCCAGGCGACATACGCACAAAATGTCTCCTCAAGGGTGTCAGCTCGTGACGATGACCCGTCCGCCCGCCCACCAGCCTCCCACCAAGTCAAGAGGGAATCAAGACCACGACGGTAGGCCAGCAAAGTAGCCGGCTTTACTTTCCCCTCTAGCAATGGAAGGTAGCTAACAGGTGCAGGGGGCCCCGGGTTAGGATGGATGCCTTCCGCGGTCAGGTCGCGCACCCAGCCTGCCAAGAAAGTCGCCATGGATTGGCCGCGAGAAACGCCATCGGCTGGTTGAAGTGCACTCGGCGTCCACACCCACTGGGAACGACTCCCCGTGGCGAGGGTCAGCGCGCACAAGCGGCGGCACTGCTTGTTGAGCTTGTGGGATGAGGACCGCCCCTTAGCCAAGCAGCCCAACGCCGCGGTGGAGTCCACCAACCTCACCACCCGCTTGCCTCGGTTTGCCAAGCTGCGCGCACTCCTCTCCACGCCCTTCACTGCAGCCCGCACCTCCTTCTCGTTGATGTGCATCCCCGGATCCCGCCAACGACTCCGGACCCCAACCCGCCATTGCTGGCTAGTGATTGCTTGTTGCGCCCGCGCGCTCAGTGGCCTAGGGCCAGCGTAGGCCACCTCACTTGGTATGAGCAAAGTCGGGTACCCCCGCACCTCTCGTGCCCTCGCCAGCTCCGTCACATCGCCCGGCTCCATGGTTGCGTACACGACACCTTGCCCGTAGGTGGACGCGTCAGATGCAACCACCTCACGGGCCAAAGGTGCGCTTCGGTCAACCCTTAGCATGGGAGCCAAGGCCAGGGCACACTCTAACTCCTCCCGCACCCCGGCCCACAGCACCCAGGATCGCTGCCCCCACCCTTGCAGGCTGATGAATTTGAAACATTGCTGCCAAATGGACAAGCAGCTGCGGCTTAACATCTGCAGCCACAACCACCGCCCCAAGACGGCAGCCAGCCCCTCGGCCGTAGCTCGGCCTCGAGTGAGTATAGCCTGCGTGTGGGCGATCACAAGGTTGAGCTGCTTGACCGTTGGTTCCAGCACGCCGTTCCGTCGGTGCACCACCCCTAGGGCTTCTAGCTCGTCCCCTTCCAGGCTCGCCATCTTAGTCTTCTCCTTAGACGGCACAAGGTTGTTAGGGAGGTAGCCTTCCTCAATAGCGCGCGTGATGAGCTGGTTCACCGCCTCGCAGGTCCGCCCGTTGCTGGCCACCAAGTCATCAATAGTGATGGACAGCATGGGGGCAGGGGGGTTTTCCAGGTCAATCTGAAGCTCCCCGGCGCGCTCCTCCTTGTACTCGATGGCCAAGCGCAGTGGCTGGCCACACTCGTCGCGCACCAAGGTGAGCTCACCTGCGCTTGAGAGGTAGTTGACCTGGCGCCTCGGATCCAGGGCACCGGTCATGTAGAGCACCATCTCATGGATGGCCTCCCCCAGCGCCACCGCATGGGAATGTCCCATGGCCAGCACCTTGAGCACGGGCCACACCTTCCGCCTGGGCCCTGCCAGACCTACGCTAGTCGACCACACACTAGGAAGCCCTTGGTAGTCCCACCACCACTCGGGCACCTCGATGGAATAGTAGTATGACACGAGGTCGCTCTTGGCGCAGTAGCACCAGCCTTTGATGTAGACCTCCACGAGGATGCCCAGGTGGGGTAGCAGGATCTTGGGGGGGTCCACCCACAGCAGGTTGCCCAGCTTCCTGTTGACGATGAACCGAAGCTCACCCACCCCCTTGGCCACTCCAAAGCAGCCATCCACCCACTTGGGCCGCCTCTCCCGGAACGCCACCATGCCCACGCCCGCTGCCCGGCTCATGAGCTTGCCCCATTCAGCCATGGAGCATCCCCGGCTGGGCTTGGGCACATTCCAATACTTTGCGCTCGCCACGACCGCTGGCTTGATGCAGTTCTCTTCGCTGGCATATATCTCCCGCCAGCTCGGCCGCATAGCCAACAGGTCGAGCAGCCGTGCCTTCCCCGCCACCTCCGCCTTTGGTAGACTCACCGCGTCCGCGCGCAGTTGTTCATACTTATTCTGCTTCCCATATATTGCATCAGCACCTTCTTGCTCCTGGCCTGTCGCAACGCCCCCTACGCGGCGACTGTGCCAGGTGCAGTGCCTCTTGACCCTCGCAAGGGCCTCCTCCCTCCCCTTAGAGCACGCCCCTCTAGGGTTAGGAGGAGGGTCTTGCCCCCCTCCCCACAGCCAATTAAGCCAACGCACTACCTTGCATTGCAGTGTGTACTCGCGGTGGCGGCGCGTGGCACGCTGTCGCCGGCGTGCCGATCTCACCCTGCCCCACGCGGTGTACGCTGGCCTAAGTGGGTATGGCAGCGGGAAAAGGGAGCGGTCCCGCTGGGATTCTATTTCCCTACTTGTTGAGCCTTGCTGAGCTTGTCCAAGAGGATGGCAGTTTGGAGAGCTGCCTTGACAGCCGGGGTGGCTGACAGTGCAGCCTCCTCCCCCAATGGCAGGAGGTGGCTGGCCACCTTCCACCCCCCCCTCCTTGCCCTTCCACCTGCAGCAAGGCCGCCACCACCCTCATTAGGTACTCCATGCCCACAAGCTCCCCGGCTGCTGAGCCCAGCTCCTTGAGAAGGGTGTCCATGGCCAATGCAATGTTCATGACAATTTTCCTGTTCTCCATGTTCCGCCAATTTCCAGGCTTTACCGTCATGACCCACGACCGGATTCCCATCCCATTGTCGCTGGCGTCCTCCAACACCCCCGGCAGCACCCGCTCCGAAACCCGATATTTCACGCTCTTGGCTCGGCTTGGCAGCGCCACCCCTTTCGAGGCCTTGAAGTGGCTTCCCGCCCCCTCCATTCCTCCCAGCGCTGCCTTCAAACCTTGCATGAATTTCTCGGCTGCGACCTCCCCCTCCTCGTCCTCCTCGTCGTCCTGATTTTCGGTTTCCGGAGGTGCCCCAACGAATGTCGCCAACCTCGCCCTCATTTCCTTTCCGACAGCCCCCCCACCTGCCGAAACCTTGGCCGCGCCTTTCGGCTTGGCCATTTTTCGCTGCGCAGGTGTCGTTGGTGGCAGCGCCTGATCCTCCTCCTCGTCCGCCGCGAGATCTGCCACGGCCAGCAGTTTTGCCACCAACGTTCCGTTTGGGTCACGTGCGTCCAACACGTCGCCAACATCAACGTGATCGGCCAGCAACTGCACGACAGACTTCAGCTGGCTCGAGCTCCACGAGCTGGCGTCCGTCACCCAGTCCTCGGCACCGAAGACCTGCTCGACTGCCCCCACCGCCTCTGCGGGGCTGATGCACTTGGCGAGCAGAGTGGCGAGCTGCTTCTTTTTGGCGCTGAAGGCGACTGGCGCGTGACTGGCGGCAGCAGCCCGCGGTGTGGGCGTCCCGTCCTCCCCGCGCGCTGCCTGCCCTCCTGTAGCTTTGCGCCCCTTCGGCATTGCTGCTCAGGGCCAAAAATGGCTCCGACAGTACAGGTTCGTCAAACCAGAGGTTCGTTTCCCCTGGCTTGCTGTCGCCGCCCTCGTGAAAAGAAAAGAGGCCGACCTTAGCTAGGTGGGTTTGTTTTTGTCCTTTTTTGCGTGTCATGCGGCCTTGGCCCGGACGGCATTTTTTCGCCACGCAAATGTTGCGTCTGAACAAATGACGCAATGTGGCGTTCTAATTGCCGGCAGCTTACGTAAGGCTGCCGGGGCTATTAGGTCACATATTGCGTGAGAGAAAGAATCTAGATCTAGTTAATCACTACGCCATGAGCCAAGAAACCTAGACAGTGGCAGGTTTATATCTCAACGTAGCTCCTGCCACCTGGCCAAGAAAAAACTGGCCAAAGCTTTGGCCACGACTGATCCGGATCAGGCCGCACCGGCCTCAAAAGGTTTGTCACGTGAACCCAATAACCTAGCTATAGCGGCTACCCTTCCATCTCACTATAAAGAAACTATGTTCAGAGAACCACGATAGTTTCAATCGTCCGAAAACCGGACATTGCGCCGAAATTCTTGCCGAAAAATTTGCAGCGGAGCCAATTTTCCGCCGGCCGGAAAGGGTCTCTCTGCAGCTAGACCCTTCGCAAATCGTGCGAAATCACGCAAAATTTGCTGAAATTTACCAAAACTAGGCCAAAAAAGTGTAAAATCATGCGAAATCTTGAAAATTTCGCTGAAATTGACCAAAAACCGACCAAAAAAGTGCGAATTCATGCAAAAAAGTTCGATTGCAAAAAAATTACGACATGTAAAAAATGCGTGAATTCATGAGAAAATTTTCAAAGGGTCTCTCTGCAGCTAGACCCTTCGTGTAAAATTATGCGAAATCCTGTGAAATCGTGTGAAATTGTGTGAAGTTGTGCGAAAATTGTGCGAAAATCACGCGAAATTGTGCAAAATTTTGCGGGCGTTCTCAAATCGCCAGAAAAAATTTCGAATCAAAAAGTTGAAAACAGCGTTTTTTTCTTGCAAAATGCGCGAAAAACTACCCCATTCGGCGTGGGACCACCCGTCTAGTCTATCTACATCAGCTACTGCTACCTACAACATCTATCTGAACAAGTTACATCACGCTACCCTAGGCAATTTAGCCATGCTATGCCTATGCAGAGAGACGATCTCTGTCGAGCCATGCCCTAGCTCTTGTATAGCCATGATGATCTTCCTCCCCCGTGCCGGGATCCCCTTAGTTGGGTTGAACCCGAGACAGCATGGTGGTGCCGGTGCCCTTGAGGCACCTAGAGCAAGTGTTGCTTACATTCCACTCTTGCAGGAAGTAGCCCAGAAAGCCATATGCCCCTTCTCCGGGATATGTGCTACATGTACTCCCAACGAAGTTATGTCACTAATTAATTAATTAAAAGCACATGTCCAGGAAGCCAAAATGCGGTGACGGAATGCAATATACGAGAATGCTCCTATCTTTTGACTCCGGCCATGAAATTTCATCCGGTTGGTTGCATTACGGACTCGTCTTTTGAAGACAAACACGCTGATATAATTTTCTACAGCTATCGCTCAATATTTCCGAAGATACCGGCACCGCTCTGCCCAGCAAATATCGCTGTTTTTCAGCTCGATATGGCGGAATACGACTCATCCCAGCAATCACAAGCGTCCGCGGCCCTGCACCAACTTGCTGATGAAGCCATGGCGTCATTGGAAACACCCTTGCACGCTATGCCGGACGCCACTGTCAGCATCCAGCCACTCCACTCCACCGCTCCGCCGAACAGCGACCCTGCCATGGATACCCGCGAGGAGGCCTTTTCTGCCGAGGAAGCTGCCGCATTTTTACCTGGCAAATGGCCAGGCCTTAACGCCATCATGCGCCTGTCCCGAGCTGCCGCCCTCACCATCCTGCACCTGGCTGCCGAGAAAAAGTGCGAGATCCGGGACTGCAACCAACAGGTTACCCACCTGTCGGACTTTCTCCACGACAACCCCGACGACACCGACCTCTGCCTCGCAGTCTGGTGGACGACTGGACGTGCTCCCGTCTTTCCGACAGCGCCCTTGAGCGCTTTGTCATGGCCTCTCTGGACCTGGGAACCGACCCCACTGTTGCTGCCGCCATCGGCACTGATCACCGCCAAGCAAGTCGTCAATACCTGCTTCGATCACCTCCACTCCCTCCTCAACGCTGCCCTCAACCCTGTCCACAACCACCTCGCCACCCACCACGCCCATTCCTCACACGCCGACACCTCCATCCACTCCGCCATCACCCACATTGCAGCAGGACTGCAGCAGCAGCAGCAGCTCCTCCACCAGCTCCAGCAACAACTTGCCGCCTCCATAACTCCTGCCAAGACCACCTATGCCGCCACGCTTCAGAACCCTACGGAGCTCATCAACGAAATCAAAACAGCCGTCAAGGCCAGCACACGGGATGCAATGCACGAACCCATTCGCTCATGCAGTATTGTGGTACGTGGCGTCCCCTCGAACGTCAACGATGCACGCCTGGGCACCTACCTCCGGGGCGACCCCTTCCTGGGGAAGCTCGGCGTGGCCCAAAGCGTCGTCATCAAAACGGCACGACGGCTCGGCGGCCCCACCGCCCCTGTCTTGGTGGAATTCCACCGCAAGGAGGACAAACTGCAGGTGCAGAAGGCCCGCCGGAACCTCCACGATACCCAACTGAGCATCGACGATTACTACTATACCCCGGAGCAGCTTGAGGCCCGGGCTGCCGCCCTGAACCGGCCAGAGGTCCACGAGGCTCGGGCAGCCATGCAAGCAGGCCAACCCGCAACTACGGTGCAGCATCTATGCCCGCCTCTTTAATGGCGTCTTCATCGTCCGCATTAACGGCCAGGACCTTCCTCCAATGACGGCGACCCCCATGGATACCGCCGTGCCAGCGCCCCAGCCCCCTGCTCGGCCCCCGCCGTCACGGCCATCGCCACCGGCATCGACGGTCACCTGCTCCCCAGCACGTGTGGGGATCCGCCGGGGCAACTTCAGCTCAGGTATGGCTGCCAGGCTTGGCCGTCCCCCTAATAAATTCGTTCGCTTTGCACCTGAGCCGGAGCCCGCGCTGCGAACCCTTCTCTCCTATCAATGACGACGCTCGCGGCCCCGCGGCTCCGCGGCTCTAGCAGTGGGATCTGCCTAACTCCCCTTCCCGCCCCTTTGCCTTCGCAGCCCTCGGGCTGTCGGAGAGAGAGCAACGGGTCGGCAGTGATCGAGCCAGGTTCGCCCCGCCTCGCGCGGCCGCCTCCGAAACCTCCTCAGACTGCACGCATTTCTTATGCGTGCATGCAGACGCAGACTCATTCTACCTGGCCACCCGAGCCAACCGTCGGCGTCGCCTCGACGCGTTGGCAGGAAGAATCGAAACGGTACGTGATTGAAAGCATAAGTCCCCAACCCGCCCCCCCTATACCCCACCACCTCCACCCCCACCCCCATCACCACCCTGCTCCATCTCCGCCCCCACCCCTGCCTCCACCCCCCTTTTCGGTCAACGCGCGCCCTTGGTCATCGCCACCTTAAACGCCCGCACGCTCCAGCCCGACGCTGACCGCTGTCACTGCCTGCGCAGTGACGACTGTCAGTGCCATCGAGTCTCCAATCTTATTGGTTTCTGCATCGACAATAATATCGCCATCCTGGGAATCCAAGAACACAGGCGCACTGCATCGGCCCGCGGATCAACTGCCCTTGTTGCTGACGACATCGACGGCTGGCGGTTCTACTACGGAGGCGGCGACGGCACCGGGAACGGGGGCGTCGGTCTCCTCTGCTCCCCGCTCGCCGTACGCCACATGGGCGAACCCCAGCTGGTCAACGCTCGGCTCCTCGTGGCCACTTTTCATTCGATGGAGGGCCACTCGACCTACGCCCTGACGGTGGGCGTTGGTTACGCACCCCACTCCGGCCACCCAGAACAAGACCGCAAGGACTTCTTTGCAGCGCTGGAGAACCTGGCGAACGGCATCCCTGGTCGCAACTACCTCGCTCTGCTGCTGGACGCCAACGCCACGCTACCACCGGGTACTGGCGGATGTCAGCACGCCCCCAACGGTACGGTCTCCAATGCCAACACTGAACTTTTTGCTGATTTGCTTACGACATGCGATTTGGTCACTGCCAACACCCGCTTTCCACATAGTCCAGATGCTTTGGTCACACACACCTCGCCAACTGGCACTGAACGCTGCATTGACTATGTTGTAATGCGCAAGCGTCATCAAGGATCTGTACTAGCTGCTCGCTCGCATGTGATCCCCCTGGTGCGCTCCGATCATCGCATCGTCACCGCCCGCATCCGCCTGCGATTCCCCTCGCCCTTTCGTAAGCACGTGGCACCACCTGATTTGCGCACACTTCAGTTGCTCGAGAAATCTGACGACGCTCTGGAGGACTTCCCTGAAAAACGCGCCCACAAGCGCGCCGCAGAGGCGTTCGTCGACGCGCTGGACATCCCGGCCAGCCACGCCCAGCTGTTCGCTGCCGGCCCGGCATCGGCCCTTCGGCACCTCGCTGACAAGCTGCCCGCGGCCGGGGCCCTACTGCCCCCCCGCCGCCCGCCCCGCTTCACCAGCCTGCACCGGCTCCCCGCCGTCATCCAGGCCCGGCAAGCCCTGCGCGACAACAGCGACCCCGCCCGCTACGCCCGCCTCAAAGCCGATTACCACTCGGCCATCCGGCAGGCGACCAAGGAGCAGGAGGACCTTCATGTCCGCGAGTACTTCGCCCACCTCAAGGACCAGCACGGCAAGTACGCCTGGACCCGCCTGCGTCACGCCCAACGGCCCGCCGGCGGCGCGCAGCCGCCGCGCGGACGCTCTCTGGCTCACCGCAGCAGCAGCTCGACCAGTGGTATTCCTCCCAGTCCCGGCTGCTCGGCGCCCCCCCGCCGCCTCCGCCGCTTGGCCCTCTGGCGGCCGCACGCCTGGCAGTAGCACCGGCGGACGTCCCTGCGCCGCCCACGCCGCCCGCCGCTGAGCAGGACTACACGTACCCAGCCCTGACGGAACCCCTGGCCGACCCCAACGAGCTCCCGCCGTTCACCGAGCTCGAGCTGAGCACCGCCGCCAAGCAACTCCGCTTCTATGCCGCCGTTGGACCTGACCAGCTCCCAGCCCCGGTGATTAAGCTGACGGCGCTCACGGGGTTCCTGCTTGACGTCTGCAACCGGATCCTGCTTGCCGACGCGCCGCCGATTCCTGAGTGGCAGCACAGCTACCGTATTATGCTGTACAAAAACAAAGGTTCCCCTGACGACCCCGCCAACTACAGAGGAGTCTGCATCCAGAGCGCCGCACTTAAGTTGTTCATGCGCATGATCCTCAACCGCCTTCGTTCTGCTCTCGACTGTCACCTTGGGGAAAGTCAAATGGGCTTCCGTCCTGGGCGCAACACCGTCATGGCCATCTTCGTCGCGCGTCGCCTCTTCGAGGAAATCGCTCTCCTGCAACCTGGTGAGTTTCCCGCCATCCTGATCTTCGTCGACTTCATCAAGGCTTTTGATTCTGTCCTCTGGGACGCTCTATGGGCTGTACTTGCTCGCGCTCGCGTCCCCACTCCCCTGATTACCGTCATCCGCATGCTGTATGAGGGGTCAACCACTTCGGTGCGCACTCAACACGGCATTACCCCGCCATGCCCACTGCAGACCGGCGTCTGGCAGGGTTGCGTCCTGTCGCCGTACCTGTTTATTATTGTAGTGGATTATGTTATGCGCCAGGCACGTGCTCGCTTTGCTAGCATTGCAGGCCGTGCCCCTGGCCTAGCGATCACGAACGAGCTTGGGGAAGGGGGGCCGACTAACAAGCAGAATTTACTAGCTGACCTCATTTATGCCGACGACATCACGCTCATCGAGAAGCCGGAGTCTGCCCAACTTTGGCTGGACTGCCTGGCGCTCGAGGCTCGGGCTGTTGGTCTAGAAATCAGCCCCAAAACCGAGGCCCTGGCCCTCGGCATGGCAGGGCCCCCACCCACACTCCGCCTCTTAGACGATGCCGAGGTCAACTACCCTCCTTCAGGCCACTTCAAGCTGCTCGGCAGTTGGCTTCCCGACTGCGAGGACGACATGACGACACGGATCGGCATGGCGTGGGCGCACCTCCATGACCACCGCCGCTGGTGGAGCAACCCCGCCTTACCCCGGATCGTCAAGCGTGACCTCTTCAAGGTCGTCATTCTGACGATCCTGGTCAACCTACGGCGCGAGACGTGGACACTGACGCAGGAGCTGGAGCAACGACAGAACGGCGCCGTCACCAAGATGCTGCGCAAGGCCCTCAACCTTTTTCTTTGGTTTGCACATTAGTAATGAGGATTTGTACGCTGATTTGCCCTATGTTTCCCACATTATTAGGCACAGGCGCCTGGGCCTAGCCGGGCACCTGGCCCGCACGGATCAGGTAGATACCTCAGATAGACTAGCTGGCACCAAGCCCGCCCAGCCTGGGCGATATGTCCTCACCTGGCGTGCCCCCGGCCGCGCGCGGCAGGGCCGCCACCCGTGGACTTTTCGTGATAGACTCGGCATGGACATGTGCTACACTAGACGTGACGGGCTCACCCCCGGTTAGCCTCCTGGTTTGTCTGTAATATGGAGGCAGATGGTGCGCAAGGATAGATGGCAAGTAGTGATGAAGGAGACCACCCCCAAGCCTGTGGGGGCTCCGCGTGTGACCAAGTATGGCATTCATAGCGATTCGGGCCGCGGTGCCCACACCCCTGTAACTAGGACCTAGATAGCTTATACCATCCATTCCATCCCATGTTCCCCTCCCACTGAGGACTTATGCTCACGTGACGCAGTCACGTGTCTATTAATTAATTAATTAGTTAATTAATTAATTAATTAATTAATTAATTAATTAATACCTTACTTCAAACATGTTCATCTGCTTGCAATGATGCATGGACCACATAATCACTGGTCATTTCCCCACATGCATTCACATTGCCTGGTCCTGTTTTGCATCCATGGCGACATCCTTTAATCTTTGACGCAGTGCACCACAAAATGCCGCTTGTCACCCAAATGTCGCGTCACGCAAGCATGATGCACAAGTCCACTCAGGTGTAAGACACCCATACACGTGAATATCATATCCATTTGCGCTGGTTCTTCAAGGCGCCAGTTATGTGCACAATCATTTACTGAGGCTACCGATGGATGAGTTGGGTAGCGGACTACTCTGCATCACACACAGGGAAGAGCTGGTACGTCAAAGTTGCCCTTGGCATGCAGGAGGGTAAGGACCTGCAGCACCGATGCGACCAGTAATGAGTGCGCACACACACACACACACCAATGTCCGACATGCAACAAAAGGTTAGACAGCCGATGGGAAGATGTGCAGTGCAAACCCCATCCAGAGACATGTAATAGAGTAAATCAAACACGTTGACTTTTTAACATTGCGTCTCCGTGGTTTTTCAATTATTTTGTGATCTTCTCCAGAGTGAAAAGCGATAGGCACATAAAGACTGCAATGATAATCTGCAAGCTGTCACTGGCTGTAGCACTGTGGCGCTGTTTCCAGAGAACACACCGTCCGCATTGGAAGACCATAATATGGAATAACATGCAAAGCTGGCCTTGGGGCACCCAAACCATGATTTTGCCATGTAAATGGGATGTGTGTGGGTCCATCCCACCCACTGATGGGGGGTATATACCCCTTTCAGTGCCCGGTATTACCCCAAAACGGACAAAAGACACTGCTTTAGGGGCATATCCCCTAGGGCAATGGGGGCAAAGTTACTCATGTTTCAATATATTCCCATATACTATCGTAAATACTGAGGTCGCCTACCTAATTGGAGCCCCAGAATGTTGACTACTGTTACAGTGATAAATTTTCCCGCAAAAACGGCACTTTTTAGGCTGAAAAAAAATCAAATCATAGACACATATTTACAGCCTTGGGAGATATTAACAAATACTACACATATCGACAAGTAATGCCACAAAATTTGAGCTCTGAGTGCAAAAATTGAAGTTATAAATTTTGGCAGTTGGCCACCTGTGCAGACGCTAAGGAAGGCAATAGTGAGTATTAAGGCACACTAACACTTGCTATGCCATCCAAAAGGCTCCTGACCATGCCCAATTTGATCACAATGTACAAGGAGGTGGCCGGGCGCTTCATGTGCCCTTTCCTTACCTCGGCACGGGCAACCTGTTGCGTGTGTGCACAACAATGAGGCAGGTAGCTCTACATCCCTAGCCAACACTTCTAAAGCATATTCCAGGTTTATAGTGTGAGCATCATCCCAAAACCAAACTGTCCAAATTCAAACACACCCTAGAAAGCCATATCCACTAATTGCCCAACCAAGGGTAACAACAGACAGCCCACAGAGAAAGCATAAATATCATACATGCTGCTTGCCAAGGCTTCTTACCATGGTTACCTTGCCTTTCTTGCATATGAATTAGGGCTCTCCCATTTTAGTGGGAGAAAGGCCAACAAGACAACGATAACCCCTACCTACGCGCAGTTCCACCCATGCACTATGCCCCTCAGAACAACCACTGCCACCTTAACTTCCAGCATAATTGTTTGCCAAGAAACAACCTCATAGAGGCTTGTGAGCCTCTAACCACAATGAAGCCGCTGCTAAGAAAGGCTGCATCAATATTCACACAAATCTGAGTGCTGTTAGCAATCTCCTTCCAAGAAACCACTCAGCAAATCCCTGACAACTTGACGACATGCCACGGCTCACGCTTTGACACGTCCCAGCCATGCAACGTACATAAAAACCACTAAAAGGTGCCAGGAATCTGGCGATGCGCAGCACGCAATGGCATGCTACCTGGCGCTAACTGCACGGAAAGAAGCCGAAAACTTGCGTTGATAACCCATAAAGGAAGCGAAACATTCATAGGGTGACGCTGAGCACACGATCGTACCATTACCGGCATTGTCCTTCGCCCAGCGGCGCAAGAAAGAACAACCTTCCATGGAATAATAAGACGCGCATCGCGTGAGCCTAGAGAGTGTCTTACCGATCATGACGGAAATCTTGCCGAAACCCAGCAATTTTTTTCAAGCTTTACCACTAACAATTCAAATGCATCCTGGACGCTAAGCAAAGCCCATAAAACCTGACAATCACCGCCGCCAGCGTGCATTCTAATTTATTCCTCTCGACCAAAACTTCAGATTGGACCCCCGTGGCGATGACGTCATCAATAAAATCATCGACACTGCAAAAGGCACGAACTCCGCTACAACAAACATCATAAACTCATTGTCTTTAAGATTTGCACAGTTTCTCTGCATTCCGTGAGCTATCTTTTTCTAGTCTGCCTGCGTAGCAGTGAAAGCACGTTGCCATGGCCAGCTCCGGTAGGGGTGCGTGCACCGTGCACCACTTTTTCACGGTACGGACGGGTACCGCGAATTTTTTCGGCGCCAAAAAATTCGCGCCGGGACCGTCACCTTAAAACAAACAAAGAAATTTTAATTGACTAAGTCCTGGGGCTGTGCAGTGGAGATAAACTAGGTAGCAAACGTAAATAAATAAATTAAATCTTGCTGACCCGCGGTGGTTTTTCTGGGAGAAACAGCAAGCAAACAACAGAAAGCCGGGGATCTTACCGTGGTAAATACATACCCGACAGCCTTGAACGGCTGCACGACGAGAAAGCAAACAAAATTATTATAAATAAATAAAGGAAACCCGGGGACCCTACTTTGCTCCCAACAAACGATCCAGGGTAATTCAAAATGCGCCCAGGGCAGAAATTGGGTATGCATTAAAACTACCCACGTGGACGGTGTACAAGTTCAATAATTGGGTGGTCATGTGGCCACGACACCCAACTGATGGGGCTATGCAGGTTTTGCTGAGTTTTATCGGGTGAAGTGCACGGCCACGACCACCCAAGCAACCCACCTCCCCTACCCGCGCCTCCACCTTGAGGGATGCCAAAGGGTCGGCCCTCGTCTGGCCAATGTTGACAATGCCAACAGGTTTGCCGGCATCCGCTGCCGCCCTGAAAAGTCAACAAGGGAGTTTCCAGACACACAGTGCGCCCCAACCAAGCACAAAACAACCAGGGAAGCAACTTGGTCAGCTACATAGCAGCCGAAAGAGATCAGACGCCTCCCAGGCTTTTCTTGGGCAGTTCGCCTGGAAAAAACCTCAGGATGCAACGGCATTTATCTCAAGGGACTTGCTTACGTGCGACACACGCATGCACCGGGAGCCCCGCACCCACAGGGGAGCAGCACTCTGTCTTTGGTTCTCACGCATCCCATGCGCCGAAGAGACACACCACGCCCCGCAGTGTGCGCCACAGAGTGCGTCCCGGTACAGCGTAGATAGGGGAAAAATACGGCAAAAATACCGAACACGGGATTCGTAAGTTTCCTGCACCTACTGTATTTTTCGGTCCGAATCTGCCGGACTTCGACCAATTTTCGCAAAGGCATGAAAACTGGCGCGGCGTGCGCGGCGCAGTAAAATTTAGAAGTCGGGCCACATGGCGCTCACAAGAGCTACGCCTTGCAACTTGTGAAAAGGAGTGGACACACAGAGCTAACAAGGAGGAAATTCTGGGAAATAGCGGCTGCTTGCACTCGGAAGTCCGCCAGGCTTCAACTAGTGCATTACTTTGCAGGCCAGCCTACGTTTCTAGTGTCGTGATTTCTTCTGTAAGGCCAAGGCCTCTCTCGCTTGTCTGTTTTTGACAGGCTGCCATTAGCCAACAGCCATGTCAGACGATGAGATTGAAGATCGTGACCCTAACGGGGAGGATTGTACAAAAGGCAAACGCAAGGGCTTGTGGGCATCCGGGCCGGAGGAACATTGACAAGATTGGACTGATAGCCAAGGGAAGCTAGATGGTCCAGGGCAAGTTTTGCAAGAAGAAGTTTACATCTAGCGTGTCCCGCGCAGTCGGTCACCTCAGTGGTTGGTGACGATAATTTTACACTCAAGAGGGCGATGACTGTCAAGAAGTGCGACAAAGTGCCGGAGGAGGTTAAAGCAGAGTTGATAGCATATCTCCGGGCTAAGGAGGGGAATAAGTGCATGGCGGACGACATCGACGCAACCATGGCCCAGGCCCAGGAGGGGAGGGGTCCGGCTCTTCAGGCGTGCCAATGGTTGTGGAGGATGCCGGCCCTGCACTGCGCCAGCCTACCTTGCCCGAATGCTTGCCCCCCAGTTGATACGTGCACCATCCATGATCACGAATAGACCCCAATCCGATCAGAAGTTGATACGTGCACCATCCATGATCATGGATAGACCCCAATCCGATCAGAATGTGCATGCCCCTGTTTGAGCAACACACGATAATATTGAAGCTTTTGCACACGTAGTATTAGCTGAGTTGTGCTTCCTTGATGCATAATGATAGTCATTGTAACTAGTTGACAATGTGCAAGTGTTATTTAGACGACTTCGGATGTTTTGCATGCCTGCAATGCATCTGGCATGCTGTGCATCATCAATATCATTCCTTTCATCCAAAGGCTTACGCTCCACGAGTCCCCAATGGGACCGTGTGTCAATCATTTATTAAAGGCAGACTGTATAGGTGACAATAGACATGGGTGATGTGTCATGGATTAATGAATCGTGGTTCTCTGAACATAGTTTCTTTATAGTGAGATGAAAGGGTAGCCGCCATATAGCTAGGTTATAGGGTGCACGTGCCATACCTCTCGAGGCCGCTGCCGCCTGATCTGGATCGGTAGTGACACAAGATTTGGCCAGTTTTCTGGCCAGTTGGCAGGAGCTCCGCTGAGATATAAACCTGCCACTGTCTAGGTTACTTTGTTAATGACGTAGTGACTAACTAGATCTAGATTCTCTTTCTCACGCAATATGTGACCTAATAGCCCCGGCAGCCTTACGTAAGCTGCCGGCAATTAGAACGCCACATTGCGTCATTTGTTGAGACGCAAAAATTTTCGTGGCGAAAAAATGCCGTCCAGGCCAAGGCCGCGTGACACGCTAAAAAGAAAAAAACAAACCCACCTAGCTAAGGTCGGCCTCTTTTCTTTGCTGGCCCGCCCTCCCTGCGTGTTTTGGGGGTAGGGCTAGCCTTTACAAGCAATAAGTGTTCCCATGAGCATCCGCAGCCGGGATGTGGCATGCCTTTTGTATGTGCTCCACTCATTGTTTTAATAAAGAGTCTGGTTACCCTGAAGTTCCACGGTTACTAGAATTATGATGTCGTGCACATGTTATGCGACATGCATCCATGTTTTGCACATACACAATAGTCTCACTGAATACACACCCGTGCACACACGCGCACACACAAATTCACACACACACGCATTCACGTTTCATAAATCCCTACAGAGCTAAAACAAGCAATGCTAAGGTAGATTCAACCCAAGCGTGTTCTCTACCGCTACTGTGAGGAGCTTATAGCCCTGCCAACGAGCAAATGGGTGCAGAATGATGCTACTTACTAGTAGCAATGACATAGACCGGGTAGGACATCGGAATTCCCTTCAAAACTATACAACATTGGCTGTTTTCCGTGTTCACCATGTTTTCTCGTACTTCCCCGTATTTACTGCTCACTTCCTGCCGGCCCCTGACCGTACCGTATTTGACCGTACCCATACCGGGACACACTAGCGCCACAAATTGTGCCCAGCCAGCCAGGCTTTACTGATGATCACTGCACGGCGAC
The DNA here is from genome assembly GCA_009746045.1 of Mesostigma viride. Taxonomy (NCBI): domain Eukaryota; kingdom Viridiplantae; phylum Streptophyta; class Mesostigmatophyceae; order Mesostigmatales; family Mesostigmataceae; genus Mesostigma; species Mesostigma viride. The sequence goes on along the minus strand of RPFO01000584.1, from coordinate 67,230 downwards.
ATATCAAATCCAGTGCCACAAGACAAAACAGTGTTTCTGCTGACAGTGCGAAACCGGACATTGTGTCCGAATGTCCAGAGGCCGCCGGGCCGTCAGGTGGCATGTGTCCGGTGGCCGCGTGGCCGTCTGGACACGTCCGGTAGCTGTCCAGGGGGACCTGCCACCGGCTAGCTAGTTTCGCAGCCCGCAGGCAGCAAACGGGGCCGCTGGCTGCCACCGTGCGGCGTGGCGCCGGGCCGACGTTCCGGATTCTAAGCCAGCTTCCATGCTGTGCCACTTGATCCCTAAGGTTGTCCCGTAACGAATTGGTGAAAACTAAGTTGGCACATGCCTTTCTTGGGTGTCAGTCCGTAGGCACACTTGTAATGACAGTTTGTCAGGATGCACTGGGCAGCCACACAAACGTCATGCCGGTTTTCCCCCTTGCACGAAAAAGAGGCTGCGAAAATGGCAGCAACGCAGCCAAACCAAGTCTGATTACGGTGATGTATTGGGCTAATATTGCGCTAGAAAACGAATAATAAAACATTGGGACGTGCATGCTTCTGCAAGCTTTTTAGCGACCGGAGGGCGGAGGTATACCTATTAGAACTGCGGAAGACAGGCAATGCCAGGCCGCCCAAAAATTTAACTGGAACTGCAGATTACTAAGGAAAAGCGAGCACCTAACTGCATGTTAGATAAATGAATGCTGCCTATGGTTAATGCAACGAAACTCTCTGCCAGCTTGCTAATGCAGAGAAGGAAAAGGAGGCTGTTTGAAGCGATGGAGGAGGATCTTAAAGCTGTCGATTCCACCCCTGCTGTCAGTCCGAGAAGTAGTTTTGGATTCCAATGAGGAATGGAGGGTTGCCGCGCGGCAGATTACGAAAACAGCATGGCGCCGCTGTATTTGGAAGGAGGATTGCTCAACTGTCTGTGGAAAAAGGGACACACACAAAATTCAGGGGGTGAATCTATAGGAAAAAGCCAGGGGCCTCAGGAGTGTGATGGGCGAGTGGGCGTCAACGGCCAGGGACAAGCGGCTTCAAAAGGCTTTTACAAATAAATTCAGGGGTTTCAAGGGATGCTATTTAATATTTTATTGGAGACTGCTATGCTGTGTTGTGAGTTTGCAGAATCTGTTGCTTTGCTTTGCTTCATACCCTAACTAGAGCTGTAATGTACAATGTTATGTACTGGATGTGCAGCTTGGCCCTGCCCTCATTCCACAGTCAGGCAGGTTGTCTTCCTCATTTTGTCTTGGTGCTTGGTAGCTTGGCTGCAAATGGATGCATACTCCATAAACACGTTTGCTACTTTTATCCTGAAGCTCAAATGCCTAGGGCCATCGGCTACCTTTTTTGCCTGGGTTTTGTCACAAGAGGCGCTGACATAGTTTTGTAAGAATGCTAAAGGAAGCATAAAAACCATGATAGAAATCCTATTGCCATTTTGTTTTGCCCAGAGAAATTAGCCAGCGTCCAGGGTGGGGAGGCCCTTCCTTGGACCCCACCTCAGCCGCCTTGTGGCTTCGTCCGGACCGTCCAAATACCCAACCACCTTAGCAGAAACACTGCAAGACAAAAGACGCTTACTCCTATTAATATCATGTTCGCAGCTGATCCTTTCGCTGATATTGAGCACATGCTTGCCCAGCCGGAAGCACGACATCATGATTTACCCCGCAGAGCTTGTCTCCGTGCTTACTTAGCGCATATTATCTGAGCATGGTAATACCAGCATATTCATAGGTACGCACTTGGCCAGCCGGAAGCACGACATGGTGGCCATGGATGAACCGAGGATGAGCATCGAGTCAGCCTCCTCCACCATCCTCCTGCTCTCGTCCGCCACCCAGGGATGCACGTTGGCCCCAAAGAACACCACCTGCAGTAGAAGGGGGATGGAGGTGAGGGTGGCAGCGGTCGTCATGATAAGGTCATAAGGACAGGGCTTGATGAGGAAGGTAAGAGGCAACGGGTGTCCACTCTTGTCAATTGATGCAGCCCAGTCATGCCACATATTTATCACAGGGCCGCATGCGTGCCCATGACGACCAATCTTCCCTTAGTTATTCCTGGGCCAAGCTTTGCCTATGCAGAGAGCTACTCTCTGCTGAGACGCCATGCCCTAGCCATTCTTCAGCCATGATGATCTTCCACCCTATGTCCACACCTTAGCTGCTGGAATACATAGTGGTGCAGGTGCCCTTTGTGCACCCAGAGCAGGTGCAGTTTACACCCTACCCTTGCAGGAAGTAGCCCAGAATGTATTAAAAGCCATATGCCCCTTCTCAGGGATATGTACTCCCAATGGAGATATGTTCCAGTTTAATTTAATTTAATTTTTATGTTTACTTCCCGGGCAAAACATCCACACAGTGAGTATGTATTTCCATCTTTATTTCTGCTGCGATGGCAGCCCCCCCCCCCCCCCCCCCCAAACAACAACACCTGAGACCCGGCAGTGCCAACAACCTCATACCGGACGTGGTTTCATCTCATATAACGCTGCGTCCAGCATTTGGAAAAGAGAATTAACACTCACAATTTTCACCAAATAGAACGCTGCGAGGATCGCTGCCTATCCCTGGAGCTATGGGTGAGCCCCGGCCTGACATAATACATGCCTGCCTGCCCTTATCTAGCACTTTTATCTGGTACTTTTGTCAAGTGCCCTTCCTTATGCCCTAACATCATTACCTTATCTCAACCTGCACAGCAGTATGGTACTACAGCCCCTACACGGCGCCCTCATGTAGCAACCGCAGGCAGCAGCCGCAAGGATCCACCCCTGCGCAACACATACACTCAAGCCCCTGTCACGCGAGGGCACACATTCGCAACGCACATCCATGGCACACTGCCCTCAGGTAGTGCCCTTGCCCAGTGCTCGCGCTCACATGGGTGCCCTCAAGCCACCCATGTGCCCTAAAGCAGCCCCAGAGCCCTCAAACAGCGAGCAACTAGTGCCTACTAGCAGCCCTGACTCAGTTCCTTCTTCACCACCCAGGATAATCCAGCACCCTCAATCTAGCGGCGCTCATACGTGAGGATCGTGAACACGCACATTTGAACGCAATACACATGTCCGGCTACAGCCTTCACCTCATAGCTAGCACCTCACATAAGTCCGGCGACACCGTCCGTTTAGGTACCTTGATAGCACCCTCACGCGCACAAGGCAACAGCCTTCCTAATTTGCATCCTCACAATCAACCTTGTGCAGCACAACAATCCGCACGTCATGGCGAGAGTGCGTACTTATGCAGCACGCGAGCACGGATCCACACGAGTGTATCGAATTATCGCACAAGCACACGGATAGCTGGGTCTCGCACGCGTATCGAATACACACTCACGTCCGGGAACACCCTTAGCCCCCAGCTAGCCCATCCTCACCAACATACAATACATGGTGCGAGTATACAATACCACACAAGCATGTACTATACATATAGTACTTGAGTAGTGCACGCACATACTATAGCAACATATACTATAGTAGTGCACGCACATACTATAGCAACATATACTTGAGTAGTGCACGCACATATTATAGCAACATATCCTATAGTAGTGCACGCACATACTATAGCAACATATACTTGAGTAGTGCACGCACATACTATAGCAACATATACTACAGTAGTGCACGCACATATTATAGCAACATATACTATAGTAGTGCACGCACATACTAGAGCAACATATACTTTAGTAGTGCATGCACATACTATAGCAACATATACTTGAGTAGTATACGCATATACTATAGTAGTATACGCACGTCCGGCTTGAGCGCATCGGCGCCGCACGCGAGGCACCGCGCAGTCACGAACGTCGACGGCGAGTGCTCGGGTCCGATCTCCACGTCCCCGTCCGGCCGTTGCCGCAGGAGCTGCTGCTGCCGCTGGGACGGCCCAGGGATGCTGACATTCGACACCCCCGAAGCAGCGCCGTGCGGGTGCTGGTGTGACGGTTCCTTTGGCGGTGTGAGCCCGATGTCGCGCTCAAGGGCGTCCCGCATCGCCTGGGTGGCCAGGCTACCGGAGGCGGTGGTAGGCATGCTGGCTGCCGCCGCTACGGCGCCTGCCCACTGCAAAAACAGGCCGGGCGCAGAAGGTGAAAGGGGCGTTCCAGAAGGGAAGATGGTTGTCAGCATGATGTCGGTGTGGCGGGTGATGAATGAGATGTCTGTCAACGACAAGCAGCAAGATTTTCGGTTTCCAGTTGTGCGGTAGCAGCCGTCACCAAGCAGGTGGGAAAAAAAAGGGGATACGCGATATGCTGCCTGACACCCACCCAGGGTGTTGGCAAGCAAAACCCCTTGCTAGCCTAGTTGCTCACACACACTGAGAAATTTAGCAGTCCTGCATGGTCGAGTTCCAACTAGAGAAATAGCTTCAGCCTTCCAAAATCTGCCCTCAAACCTGCCCATCCGCCGCCCCACGGCCACTGCCCGCCTGCTTGCCTGAGCACCTGCCCACCTGCCCACCTGCCTACCTGCCCACCTGCGTGCCTGCCCCCTACCTATGCCTGCCTGTCCACCCCTCCTGCTCCCCGCCCCCCTTCCTCTTGCCTGTGGGTTGATGGCGTCAAGCCGCTTCTGCAGTGACTCCCTCGTCGTGCGGTCGTGGCACTCCGTGCAGATCACCTCGTGGGTCGTGCCGTGGATCTCCAGCACGCGCTTGGCGCCTGCGGACTGGTGGAGGCTGCCAGCATCAGACAGATGCAGATACCCCAACCCCCCGGACGAGACGAATGAGGCAAGTTGGAACCCATACGTGGATCCCATCGGCCCATCCGGACAATCATCGGGGCACCCCTCCTTCTAACGAACCTCCTCATGCAAACCCACTCATATCAACCATTTCCCCCCTAATAACCCGTTCGCTTCGACCCTTTCCTTCTAACCATGTCATTACAACCCTTTCATTCCATATCCTTAACAATCTGTTCCATCCACCGAGGGTACAGTAGCGACAACCTCAGTGCCAACAAAGCTTATGGGCGACCAACGCTATAAATCCAACGCGGGGTCCCGCCCCGCACTGAGCAAGCTGCCCACACTAGCTAAGCGTTCAGCGCGCCATCTGGCGAGCATCTTGTAGCCTCCCCCCCCCCAAAATGACACCCACGATGATCACATGGCGCCGTATTCTATCAAAAAGCCCAAGCCATCATCACGAATTCCAATTATAAACACACAAAAAAAACTCCACCCCTTGGAGGCTGTCAGGGGCGGGCAGACTCACCGGTCGACGTTCTGGGTGATGATGGGACCCACGTGGCCGTTGCCCTGCCACCTGGCGAGCACATCGTGGCTGGGGCCGGGCCGGGTCGAGCTAAATTTGGCCCATGCGACGTAGCTGCGCGCCCAGTACCGCCGACGGCACGCCTCGCTGGCCATGAACTCCTGCGGTGGGCAAGAGGCAAGGCGCACGGTGGGCAAGAGGCAGGGCGCGCGGTGGACAAGAGGCACGGCGCGCGGTGGACAAGAGGCACGGCGCGCGGTGGACAAGAGGCACGGCGCGCGGTGGGCAAGAGGCACGGCGCGCAGTGGACAAGAGGCAGGGCGCGCGGTGGACAAGAGGCACGGCGCGCGGTGGACAAGAGGCACGGCGCGCGGTGGACAAGAGGCAGGGCGCGCGGTGGGCAAAGGAAGTTGATGGGACATGAGCGCGAGGAACGGCAAGGGAAGCACGTTCAAGTATACATCCGTCCCAACGTCAAGCCTGTGCTGGTTGTCTCCATCATGCCTACAGAGCCACTTGTTGCCGCAGTGCCCTGTCGTGCATGGGTCGGTTAATAGGGGGCGTCTGCTCCATTGGTGTCGCCCATGCTGGACCCATGGGATACACTAAGGACTTGGCACATAGACCCAGACACACACACACAAATAACATTATTACAACAAGAGGATCATCCCCCACCATCTTGAAAGGTGGGCACCAAGTCGGCGCGCAACACGGCGCGCAACATGCACCCCCCCCTAAGCTACCCACGTTGCTGTCTAGACGTTGTGACTTTACCCACATTGCTGTCTAAACGTCGTGAGTTTACCCACATTGCTGTCTAGACGTTGTGAGTTTACCCACATTGCTGTCTAGACGTTGTGAGTTTACCCACATTGCTGTCTAGACGTTGTGAGTTTACCCACATTGCTGTCTAGACGTTGTGAGTTTACCCACATTGCTGTCTAGACGTTGTGAGTTTACCCACATTGCTGTCTAGAGGTTGTGAGTTTACCCACATTGCTGTCTAGACGTTGTGAGTTTACCCACATTGCTGTCTAGACGTTGTGAGTTTACCCACATTGCTGTCTAGACGTTGTGAGTTTACCCACATTGATGTCTAGACGTTGTGAGTTTACCCACATTGCTGTCTAGACGTTGTGAGTTTACCCACATTGCTGTCTAGACGTTGTGAGTTTACCCACATTGCTGTCTAGACGTTGTGAGTTTACCCACATTGCTGTCTAGACGTTGTGAGTTTACCCACATTGCTGTCTAGACGTTGTGAGTTTACCCACGTTGCTGTCTAGACGTTGTAAGTTTACCCACGTTGCTGTCTAGACGTCGTGAGTTTACCCACATTGCTGTCTAGACGTTGTGAGTTTACCCACATTGCTGTCTAGACGTTGTGAGTTTACCCACATTGCTGTCTAGACGTTGTGAGTTTACCCACATTGCTGTCTAGAGGTTGTGAGTTTACCCACATTGCTGTCTAGACGTTGTGAGTTTACCCACATTGCTGTCTAGACGTTGTGAGTTTACCCACATTGCTGTCTAGACGTTGTGAGTTTACCCACATTGCTGTCTAGACGTTGTGAGTTTACCCACATTGCTGTCTAGACGTTGTGAGTTTACCCACATTGCTGTCTAGACGTTGTGAGTTTACCCACATTGCTGTCTAGACGTTGTGAGTTTACCCACATTGCTGTCTAGACGTTGTGAGTTTACCCACATTGCTGTCTAGACGTTGTGAGTTTACCCACATTGCTGTCTAGACGTTGTGAGTTTACCCACGTTGCTGTCTAGACGTTGTAAGTTTACCCACGTTGCTGTCTAAACGTTGTGAGTTTACCCACATTGCTGTCTAGACGTTGTGAGTTTACCCATGTTGCTGTCTAGACGTTGTGAGTTTACCCACGTTGCTGTCTAGACGTTGTGAGTTTACCCACGTTGCTGTCTAGACGTTGTGAGTTTACCCACATTGCTGTCTAGACGTTGTGAGTTTACCCACATTGATGTCTAGACGTTGTGAGTTTACCCACATTGCTGTCTAGACGTTGTGAGTTTACCCACATTGCTGTCTAGATGCTGTGAGTTTACCCACATTGCTGTCTAGACGTTGTGAGTTTACCCACATTGCTGTCTAGACGTTGTGAGTTTACCCACATTGCTGTCTAGACGTTGTGAGTTTACCCACATTGCTGTCTAGACGTTGTGAGTTTACCCACATTGCTGTCTAGACGTTGTGAGTTTACCCACATTGCTGTCTAGACGTTGTGAGTTTACCCACATTGCTGTCTAGACGTTGTAAGTTTACCCACGTTGCTGTCTAGACGTTGTGAGTTTACCCACATTGCTGTCTAGACGTTGTGAGTTTACCCATGTTGCTGTCTAGACGTTGTGAGTTTACCCACGTTGCTGTCTAGACGTTGTGAGTTTACCCACATTGCTGTCTAGAAGTTGTGAGTTTACCCCGTGCAGCGTATGCTCAAGGCGCGATGAAAAACAAAACTATCGCAGGACTAGAATGTCCATGGCAGTGGCAGCATCCCAAAGACGATGCACTAACCGCATGCAGGGGCACAATACACCGCCACACGATCAGAAAACGAAAGTTTAAGGATGTATGGCAATAAGCGAGGGGGGGGGGCGAGGGGCGGCATACCAAAGGCACAACAAACACAGCGGCAACATGCGGCACCAAAGCCACCACCACCCACCCCTTGCCACCAGGTTGGCAAACCTTGACCCAAACCACAGTGCCAACAGAAGCAGAGATGCAGCGGTTAACTTCATCACTGAACACTCGGCGGAGGGCAGGAGATGAATCAGCCACAGCCTCGCCACTAAGGGAGGTGCCCTCAAAAACAGAGGGCCATCAAAGATAGAGGTAAAGGGCCATCTACGATAAAGGGGACGAGTCAGCCGTGGGCGCCCACGTCCAAGTCATTCTAGACCCACCTGGTGGGTGATCGGTTTGTAGCCCAAGCTGTACGCGCCGTTCGGGCTGCACACAAACAATGGGCGTACAAGCGACCACAGTGGCACAGGCCAGAAATCAAGGGGGGCCAGCCTTCCGAGAAAAGGGAAGTTGGGGGCAGGGAGGCATGGAGGCATGGCAGGCGCGGATGCGTGTCATCAGCTAGATATGATTCTTTTACACACGAGCACCACCGGCTGGTCCCACACACGTGCAAGCAGCTGCGCCGTCCGCATACTTTGAAGGGATGATGTACAGGACGCGCATGGGAGCCAGACACCGCGGTGCGGGGAAAGCAATGGGTATAGGCAACATACAGGCACCACAGGCCACAATAATTAATTAATTAATTAAGAACATACCTCCTTGGGGAGGATATTTAACACATATCCCTGAGAACTGGGGCATATGGTATACAGGCAACATGGGTGGATCTAATCTCCCTTCCCTAGGCCTCTGATCCTAGGAGCCTATGATACGCCCACCAAAATGCCGGAAATCTATTCCCGTTGTTACGCCAACTGTGTGCGTGCAAGGCACCCAATCAAGCAAGTCAATCGACACTCGTCACCGCTGCACTACCATTGGGCAAGAAGATACTGCGCCTGCTTCAACAAAGCACACGCAGGCCGCACGCGTTGCACAACAATCGTGGGCTGGCCCCTGGACGATCCCTGGTGGAGATGCCTGTGGCAACTGGTAGCACCATGCAGCTTGTAAGGTGGAGGAGTGCTACATACAATTAAGTGCAACGTGGGTACCGCAACAGACATGCACTCCGCATGTAGTAAATAGCCTGCGGACACACATACAGCTTTCTCTCATGCAGGGCTTGCCATACGCAGGAATAGGGGCAAGAATGGCTATGATGATCCGTGGCAGGCTGGGAATGACCCATCAGCCATGAGTGACTACTGGTGAGAGCGAGACTGCAGTAGAGTAAAAAGGACTGCTGGCGCCGCTGGCACAATCTCAGCAAGATCAGAGAATACAAAGTGTCATTGCGATTGTTGATGTTTGAGGCTGTTAACCAAAGCCACTCTATGGTGGGTGGGTGTGCCGAGCAAAAAATATATCAATCCTGTGAATCTCTTTCGATCATGGGAAAACTTAAAAAGAGTTTGGCAGACCTTCGATAGTCGGGTATGCCACATTCCGTGCTCACGCCCGCTCCCGTGATGACGAGCAAATTGTCGCTGCATGCCAGCGCATTAGGCAGACACAAGGTTCACGCTGAGTTACCACGTAAGCATACTGAAGGCAGAAAGGCGGTTTCTACTGAGCAAGGAAGACCAAAGCAAGCGCACATGCGAAGTGCTCTCCATTAAGAAGGACAGGGGAAAAGCATTACGGCATCTATTACAGGTAAAATCTTGGATTTTGACACGCGTATTAATTTTTCCATGTAAAGGACCTTTTCTCCAACACATACAGAATTCCGACTGAGGAGCTCAGGAATCCATAAAATCCATTGCATGGTTGCATGATTGGCTTGCATGGTTGTCAAAAAACTCGTTACATGACGCATTTCAAGAAGAAAAGCTTACGAACCTTCGCAAAATGAAGTCCTGAAGCCTGAGAATTTCAGATAGCGATGCCTCACGGGCAGCAGGTGCAACAGATGCGTAATCCCTTCCCGCCCGACATTCTACCCCACCAAACGATTTCTTGTGGGGGCATAGCACACTTGTTCGAAGCACGGTACCCATAGCCGACGGACAGAAGTTAATCCATCCCGTCAAACGGGCCCTTTTTAGAGCTCGGACACAATTGACCGGGTGCATGCGTTCAAATGTAGAAAGCGCGTGTGACGACGAACTCCTTGCGCACAGCGTCCATCTGTTTCAGCCATGAAAAGCCCGAGGCACTCATGCGATTACAATCGCAGGCTAAACGAGCTTTACGCCAGATGTTGCAATAGCCGCAAAAATTGACTGATGTGAATGCATGATGATCTATGCGAATGGCCGAGGTAGCTCATACCGTAATAATTTACCGGTATGCCGAATAAGGCTGAAACCGAACGTTTGCCTTTGGCCACGCTGCCGTAAACGGAGCATCAAACGCGCGACACGTGAGCTGCCAAGGGCGGTTGTAGGAGATCGAGTTTTGGCAGTGATTGGCAAAGATTGGACATGGATCAGACTTGTGACTTGTGAGTCACGAGTTGTGGCGCGGTAATCATGTCCGTGACCACGACTGGTCGACTGCACGAGTCCAGTCGGGTTAGTACATTGTTGAAGTTAGTTGGATCCCACGCCGCAAATGGGCAGCAGCCAGCACTCAGCATAGAGTCGGGTAGAATAATGACGTTGACAGCGTAGGATCGAGTAGGATACAGCTGACGTCGCAGACTGAACTGATTTTGTAGTCAGAAGCGGACCATGAGAGCCTGAGGCTGCCAAGTGCCAGCCCGGTGAGAATTTCTGGTGGCAAGTAACAAATGACGCTGGTGCCGTTGATCGGCTGACACCAGACTGTGGCTTTGGGTTTCCACGAAATAATAAATACATGTAATTGCGCCTTCGGCACTCACCAAAAGCGGGAAAATAATGTCGAAATAAAGCAAAAAGAAGCTCCGCCACTCTGGATCGAGAAAGCAAAATCAACTCCGTTGGTCAAGAATCAAGGCGTCGGCTGCGCACGAGGATTCTTGCAACGGTGATATTGGTCTCGGGTTGTGATGCATCTGGTGTGCAATGCAGGCCGACAAGCTGAAATTCCGGGTCAGCATCAAGGGCCGAGATGACCGGGCACTGCGCCTTGTCGTGGCGCCTGGGTCTACCATTCATTCAGTGAAATATGGCTTACAGAAATGCTGGGAGCAGACATTTGACGAAAGGCTTATTGTTCAAGTTTTATTCGATGAGGAAGGGGTAGCGCTCCCCCCCGAGGCGACCATTGATGATGTGCTGCGGTCCGGGGAAAAGATCTCTTTCATTCCCGGCAGTCCGAGCCAGGATGTTGCTGGCTTGTTAAATCAGCATGTGGAAGGTGGGAAGAAGACACCATATCATGTCTAGCCTCTTGTCGCGTGTCTCGCATCGCAATGAACACTTGCAACGTTTGCAGAAACGGCTTCGGCCTGTTGTTGCATGTTCTTATCCGGTCGGCAGGCTGTAGAACCTTCTAATTTCTTGAGTAGTCATACGAGCACGAATAGATATATCCTTAGGTGTAAAGATTGCCCAAAGGCACCAACATCACTGACGGTGGATAATTTGCCGTTGCATCCGAGACCTACGGCGGCAGCAGGAATCCTTAGCGCGATGCCTTACTCGCAGTAATCCTTGTACCACCGCACCGTTGCTCGTACGCCCGCTCGTCTTAGTGACTGGCCCCTACGCTCTCTTGATCACAATTGTAATAGCGGTTGTTATGTGCCCCGCTGCCCCTTGACACTCCCTGGCAGGCGGCGGCAAGCCCAGTGGCGAGCGCCAGTACATGGAGGAAAGCGCCGAGGAGCTAGCCATCTCGCTATTACTGGGGAATGGCGAGGGGCCGGTGCCCATCGCGGCCGTGGCCACCACCTGGCTCAGGGTCTCCGCGTCATGCCTCTCCCACATTTCCACCATGCTGACTTCCGGTACGCCTGTAGATGCCAAGTGGCGCTATCTCTTTGCCCAGCAGGTGGGTGCTAGTCATTGAGTTGAAACCAACTTAAAGCGCCGATTATTGCATAGTGTGGACTGCTTTGGTCCTTCGCGCCTTGCAAGCCATGGCATTAAGTACGGCACGGGTGAGCCTATAGAACAGCTTGTGAGTGAGGCGACAACTTGACTGTGGATGGCACAAGGCCCCATCCCGTGGTGTTGCTTCACACCCTTCAGTGGTACCAATGCGCACCTGTACTGTAGCTGTGCGGCAGCAGGTGCCCTCCGTACAGTTGCGAGCGCCCCCATTGTTCATGACCCGCTGCTGTCATCTCGTCGCCTGCTGCCCCTCGTATTCAGTCCCCCTCGTCTACTACTACTATGCCTACAGCTATCATGGCTAATCTAATACAATTGCGATGTTTATAGGATATCTTTGTTTCCTGCTGCTGTTTTTTCACCAGAATTGCTGCACCTTCATTGTCAAAAGTCTGTGAGCGGTCACCTGTCTTCTGTGGTCACCTGCCCCTTGGCCCACCCATCCTCTTGTCAGTCTCTCCCCCCCCCCCCCCTTACTCCCCTGCACATTCCCTTCTGGCCTCACTCCTCTGTCCACCTCCCCCCTCCCCACCGCCTTGTCCACCCCCCCAGGTGCGGGCCACCCGGCGGAGGTCGCCCGCGACTCAGGGACCCTGGCCATGGTGAACGCGCTTGCAGGGCTGGCGGCAGTGCTCCCTGCCAGGGTGCCAGCCGCGCCGCGCGGCGGGTCCCCCTCTATGCAGGTGCATGCGGCGGACGCCCCACAACACCAGCCACCCAGGGATGCCCCCGCCATGTCCCTGCCCCCGCCGGTATCCACCGCGCATGCCCCGGTGGCCACCCTCACGCGCTCGCTCTCCCCCGCCCAGCCATCGCAGCCGGCCATAGTGCCGTCCTCGAAGCCGGCAGCCGTGCCACCCCCCGAACCCCCCACGGTGCTACGTCAGGAGGTACCCGCGACCCGGCAGCCCTCACCGCCACGGGCGACGGCCCGGCTGGCGCCAGAGGACCCGGTCCCTGTGCTCCTGGCCAGGGTGCTCTGCCACGTGGTGGGTGTGCGCGCCAGCATAAAGCCGCCCGTCTCGTGTGCGACGCTCGCCCGCCCCCTTGTGCGGCTGCTCGTGTCCTGCGTGGCACCCAGCCAGGGGCCCGAGGACGGTGGCGGGCTGGCGCTAGTGGGCGCCAGCATAAGGCAGGGTGCCGCGGGTGTGGACCCCTCACTGTATCGGTCGGAATGGATGGTGGGCCAGGCCGACAGGCCCAGGGGGGGTAATGCTGGCACCGTGACCACCCTGCAGGGTGGACCCAGGCTAGGCGCGGGCGGTGGTGGGACAAGCGGCAACGCTGGCGGAGCCCCGGAGTTGTCCAATCGCCGGTCGGGCGAATGGCCGGCAGTGGGTGCCATGCCAGCCTCCCAGCCGGGGAGTGCCAGCGGACAGCAGCATCTGTCGGGGGGGCGGCACGCTGCGGGTGCCCCGTGGGTGGCGCCCTCCTTGCCAGAGCCAGCACTCGTGGCCGTGCTGCTCGCCCTCTGCCAGCTTTTAGACGCGCGCCCCAACTCGGGAACACTCCCTGCGGATCCGGCACAGGAGAGCCTCGCTGCGGACAATGCGCATGCTGCGGGTGCGACACCTGGCAGCGTGCTGCCCCCTCCGCCATTGTCCAAATGGTCATCATCGGCCGAAGCACAGCCGCAGCAGCCCGTGAGGCCCACGCTGACGCTGCGGCAGGAGCTTGCGCGGTGTGGCATCACGCCCGTGCTCGCTCAGCTGCTCCTGCCGCCAACGACCGCCCATGGGAGCGGCGGCAATGGTGCTCCTTCGGCCGCCAGGGGGGAGGCGGAGGGGGGGCAGGCGTCCCTGGGTGCGGGCGTGGCGGTCACGTCCAGGGTGTTCCTGGCGGCAGCGAAGCTGTGCACCACGATGGCTGTAGAAGGTGACCTTACTGGGCATGCCGAATCTCACGAAATTTTCTAGACCTAGCTTGAATATCCAAGAGAGTTTTGCTCCATAACGTGATGTATCTGGTGCAGGTGCGGGAGCCTTGTTGGTGCCAGCTGGGCCTGGGACAGCTGTCTCTGGGTGGCTTGTACAAGTAGAGCTGGAGATGTGTCACGTACGGTGCAAGTGCAGCAAGCAACAGGCTGTCCATCCAGCCCATTGCTTGTGATGTCTTTTGATGATGGTATGTCATGCCTTGTACATGCTCGCAAGTCTATCCACGGATCAGCGGCTATGTCCCGCGGCTGGCCCAACTTGTAATTCCTGGATATGGTGACGTGGGTAGAAACGCCATGGGTGCAACTTTCGCATAACAACGTTGTTGGCTGGACCCATGTGTGTTGCTAGACAATGCCGGCTGCTTGTCGCCGCATGTCGATCCCTCTGCCCGTGTTTAGTTCCCTAAGATGTTTGTTTTAAAACTCTTACTATCTAATTCCCTGTCCTTTTCATTCTCTGACTCTCGACTTCCCTATATCTCCTGTTTCCTGGTTGTCTAGTTCTTTAGTATTTCACCTCAATGACCTGTAATGATCTAATGATCTAACTCCTTAACTATTTCGTGACCTATCCTCTCATTCTTATTCTCATTCTCTTTGTCTTCCCTTGTTTTCTAACATTCTTATCCATTCCCCCGCAGCGGACGTGGCCAAACTTCTTCTGGACGCCGGCCTGAACGATGTGCTCATGCGGTGGCTGGCATCCCCACCCATGGCCGCCAGGGGTTCCACCCACACGACCGTGGAGGCCACTGGTGGGGCGCCACGTGGCGCTGGGTCCAGCGCTGTGGTGTTCAGCAACGCGGCCCTTACAGGTCCAGCAGGGAACGGGAACGTTGCCATTTTCAGTAACGGTAATGTGCATCAGCACAGCCATCCTGCTGGCCTTGACCATGGTCTCGGGAGCACCAGCTACGACTCACTTCGGCACACAGCGGTCAACCTCCTGGCGACGCTGCACGGCGCGTGCACAAAGGACGGGGGGGCGCTCGGGCCCGTGTGTGCATTGACGGGTGCTACTCGCACGGGATTCTCCGTAAACACGGCCACGCTTTTGGCAATGGTGGGTGCGCCTGGCTGTGGAAACATGCAGGGCGCCGCTGACCATCGATGTGCCAACCTGCCTGCGCATGCGTCCGTCGCAACCTGCCTGCGCATACATCCGTCCCAACCTGCCTGCGCATACATCCGTCCCAACCTGCCTGCGCATACATCCGTCCCGACCTGCCTACGCATGCATCCGTCCCAACCTGCCTGCGCATACATCCGTCCCAACCTGCCTGCGCATACATCCGTCCCAACCTGCCTGCGCATACATCCGTCCCAACCTGCCTGCGCATACATCCGTCCCAACCTGCCTGCGCATACATCCGTCCCAACCTGCCTGCGCATACATCCGTCCCAACCTGCCTGCGCATACATCCGTCCCAACCTGCCTGCGCATGCATCCGTCCCAACCTGCCTGCGCATGCATCCGTCCCAACCTGCCTGCGCATGCATCCGTCCCAACCTGCCTGCGCATACATCCATCCCAACCTGCCTGCGCATACATTCATCCCAACCTACCTGCGCATACATTCATCCCAACCTGCCTGCGCATACATTCATCCCAACCTGCCTGCGCATACATCCGTCCCAACCTGCCTGCGCATACATCCGTCCCAACCTGCCTGCGCATGCATTCATCCACCCCGGCGTACCGTTAGTATCAATGTAGTATCTGTTGTTGTATTATTTGCTGTTATTATAGTAGTGATCATGATTCTTTTTTCATTTGGGTTGCCTTTGTCCGTAGCACTATCTATACCATTGCACGGTTATATCTGGGTGGTGCGGGTAACATTTCGGCCCTGCTGAGGCGTAACTCCCCATTGGCCATTGCGGGTAATCAGCCTGCCCATCTGCTCGGTAAATAACGCTGGGCGGCTTTGCAGCACTGGCAAGTGATTAACGAAGTGAAGGAAATTCGAGGCGTTCTAATGCAGAAAGTCTCTTTCAGAATTTAGGGCAGCGGTTGTTCAAACTGACAACATGCTTCCTCTGCCCAAGTTTGGTGGCTTGCCTGGCACCTTCCACTCTCGAACCCTAGCTTACAATTAAGATAGTTGGAATGATAGGAGTGGGAACCTGGTTTGCTGAGACAGCCGCGTGATGAGCGCCAGACGCCATGTCCCATTAGCTTTGACCTTGATTGCCCTCTAGTCTCAACTGCCACCCCCTTGCAAAATTACTATCACCACCACCCAGAATGGCTCTCCCCATGCCACGCATCATGACCACCTGACATACAGACATGCTACCACTTAGTCATAGAGTGGGAGTATCAATAAAATTCCTTTTTCTTGGTCCCAACCATGTCCTTGCATCCTTGTCCCCACCCAGGTGCGTGAGGCCAGCACGGGGGGGGGCAAGGAGAGCCTCCAACTTCTGGCCGCGCAGCTTCTTGCCGAGGACGTGGCGCGCCTATGTGCTGGCAGTGGTTCAAAGTCTAAGGGTCCCTTTGACTCCGCCTCCCTGGGCATGGCCCTTCAGGGCTCCGCCACCGTCACGGGCCTCCTGCGTCAGGATGGGCGGCTGGACGCCCTGTGGACCCTGGCGCGGTTGCCTTCCAAGGAGGTGCAGATAACCGTCGCGCGGACGATATGCATGTTGGCCACGCAAGGTAGGGACATGGGGCCATTCAAGTAAGGGCAGGCTGGGCAGCCAATAGCTTTGACTTGTTCACTTGATGTTTATGAGACCGTCACGCTCAATGGATTCCATGTTAAAGGCATTGAACAATAATGATCATTAATAGGGGCAGGTTTATTACGCTACTCATGTCGCTGCGTACCCCCCTTTTGAGGTTGGGTGTTGTGGGAATGGCTCCGGTTGGTGATTGGAATATCTTGGCTCTCCCTCTGACAACATCCTCCCAGAAGCCAGGGTTGGCACCAAGACAGCTATGCACTCACCCACGGAGTTGACTCGCCCAGCACCCATCAACTGATCATCCGCATGCAACCGCATACATGCACTCATCCATCCATCCACCCATCCGCCCACCCACCCTCCCACCCACCCACCCACCAGCCAGCCAGCCAGCCAGCCAGCCAGCCAGCCAGCCAGCCAGCCAGCCAGCCAGCCAGCCAGCCAGCCAGCCAGCCAGCCAGCCAGCCAGCCAGCCAGCCAGCCAGCCAGCCAGCCAGCCAGCCAGCCAGCCAGCCTGCCAGCCAGCCAGCCAGCCAGCCAGCCAGCCAGCCAGCCACAAGGTCAGGTAGATGCGCTGAATCCAGAGCTCTGGCACGGCAGGATACTGTTTTGACCTACCCCAGTCGCATGCCTGCTGACTTGGCGTTCCTGCGTGGGCCCCCTGCGCTGACCGGATGCTCCTCAGTGGTCCTGTGCTCCGTGTCTGGCTGTTGCGGCGTTGTATATCAGGGCACGACGACAAGGGGCAGATTGCTGATGGAGTGGGGCTGGTGATGGTAGGTGGCATCGCCACGCCGCAATGTTGATGTATGGGCCTGCGTGGCTTGATGTGGGTGGCATGGCGGTAATTCTGAGATCTGTGCCAAACAAATCTTGTGACTCCCCCCAATTGAAGGGACGCATTTTTCTACAAAAAAAATATTTGTCTTTCTAATCCCCCCCATTCTGCCTTCCTGTTAAGGAAGGGAGTACCTGACGTTTGAACACATGGACTAAGGGAGTACCTGACGTTTGAACACATGGACTAAGGGAGTACCTGACGTTTGAACACATGGACTAAGGGAGTACCTGACGTTTGAACATATGGACTTAAATTAAGATCTCAGCATTATCACCCTTAAGAAGCCTTGCTATTCCAGGACTATGTCAAGGAATAAGGTTTTTAATCCCATCTTGCTGTGTTGAAGCAAAAACATTGACGTGGTCGCCTGGGTTCGGTGCTGGCCTGGTCTTGGCATGTGATATATTTTGTTGTGATGTATTTCATCCTGTCATATGGTGGCAGCTGATGGAGTGGATGGAGGTGTCGCCCCGATCAGACCCTGCTCTCCGGACGGTTGCGGCGACCACTATCGCCCACCTGTCGGTCAATGGTGAGCATGGGTGGCCATTTGTCCGAGGACACTTCGATCCTCCTTGGATAAAAGCAAGGCCAGTTTGAGTTAGGAGTGAGGCCCTTGGTGAGATGCTGGCCGTCATGCTGCTAGTTGGATGTGCAGCATCTTTTGCACGTGGGCAGTTAAGGTCCCTGTCCACCCTAGGCGGGTACGGGGCGCCGTGCAGTGCAGGAGTGGCAGTGAGCCGTTGGCAAACGTTAACCTCTTATATTTCAAACAGTAGCATTTGTTCATCTGCTTTAACCAGGATGTCATCGAGTACTTCTTGATAGCTGGTATGCTACAGCCTCGATTTACTAACTACCATTAAGTGATGGTTATATTTGCAGCGTTGTTTCCTGCGGTTCTGCTCTAATCCGCCGATCAAGGCTCTTTCGGGAATTCGGGTTCTTTCCTCAAGTGACCCGTGTCTACACTCTGGCCCGCATAACGTAATGGAAGGTTTTGGATGCCCATAGTAATATAGAAACTTTTCTTTGCTCCAGCTCAGGGATGTAATGAGATCCGGTTCCCTATGCACATGTCTGTGTGAGAATCACGGTGTCACCTGTCGTGGACCTTGTTTTCGGCATTTTTTCGTGTTGCCATGTGCCTCATCACATGAACGTGCCTTCTGGACCATCACATTGCAGAGGACGTGCGCGCCAAGTTGTGCGCCATGACCACGCGCAGTGGCGGGCCCATCTACGCACTCATGGCAGCTGCCGCGGACCACCGCGCGGGGCTGGAGACGCAGCGGCAGGCGGCCAAGGCGCTGGCAAACTGTGCTGGGATCGGTACGGCCAGAAAAGTCTCTTGTGCAGATGCGCGCCATAGCCCTGCGGGGTGACTTCGAGGGGGGGGGCGGGGAGCTGTTTTGTTCGCGCAAGGGCTGTTTTGTGGGTTCACTTGCTTGTTCACAAGGAGATCGTGCAAGCATAGCTGTTCATGCAGCTCTTGCCATGTCGGGGTTACCCTCGCGGAAAAGAAAAGTAGTATGCATCTATTGCCAGGGAGTGTTGTGTGAATGTGTGAGAACCAGAGGCTGTAGCTTGGTGGAGATCTGCAAACCCCAAATCTTCCGGCACATTGCACAATTATTTAGGTGCGCCCATCCAATGAAGCCCGGTGATCATCTTGATACACTGATACTTAGCATGCTTTATTGCCATTTCACCATGTTGAATGTTTCAACCTGTCGTTTACTTTCCCTTGTCTGCATTGGGTGCTCTGTGGGGTCGTGCAGGGCAAGTTCGGGAGCTTATCCTGGCGGACCCAGCGTTTTCTGCATTCCTCCAGCAGACCGAGCACGCGGTCGGCGGGGACCACCTGCTGAACATGTACCTGCAGCTCCTGCTTATAAAGTAAAGAAGGTCCGATGACGGATGGGTAACCACGTGTGACTATTGGGGTGGAGGAAGAATGCCCTCTCTGCTTCAGCCAACCAAACCGTGCCTTGAAGTGCTTTAGCTTGTCCCATAAATACCGGTTTCCATGAGGTCCTTGGCCTGGACTCCTCAGTAAGTAGAGGGGAGGCTCCGAGTACGCGTTGTTCTTCGTGTTTGCAACTAGAGACAAGGAACAACCAAGTGAGAGAGTTTGAGAGGAAGTCAGAGAATGCGCAGCAGGCTTTATCCTTACTATGCTGCATTTTCTTTCCCGCGTTATAACCCTTTTTTTACAATTTTGGTTTCTTAATCTATCCATAAGTATATCTGTCGTATTATTGTTATATCTGTTGTTATATCTGTTGTGGAAAAAATGAGGTGTGTTAATGTTAGTTTAAAGTCGTAGCAAGACACCCAATGTTCAGAATCGAAGGGGTTGAGAAGGGGCTTGGTTGAATCACATAGCATGTATTTTGTGTATGCACCCAACTGTAGGTGACCAGCAAACGTGCATGATTCCTTGTGGGTGCATGAAATCATTGCGTCATCCAACCAGCCTCCGCTGTTGTGTATCTTACCTTAGTATACCTCTTACCATTATAGGGATTTCTGGCCTGCGCTGGTTGTCTCCTTGATAGGTGCTCCCTGGTCATTCTATTCTTTCCCCATTCTATGTTTTAATTTACCTAATGATATTTGTTTGAGTTAGATAGACATTCCATCTCCATCTCCACATCGATTATTGAGGCTTGTGCTCACGTGATGCAGTCTATGTGTGTGTCACTATATTGATCTCTTTCCAACCAGCTTAATTTTTCCATCCACTTTGAAGGTACCTTCAATCCCCAATCGACGACGTTATTGAGGCGATTAATTAATTAATTAATTAATTAATTCAGCAAGTGCCCTGGTGCACCTAGAGCAAGGGTCCTTTACATTCCCACCCTTGCAGGAAGTAGCTTAGAATGTATGATAGGCCATATGCCCCTTCTCTGGGCTATTAATTAATTAATTAATAGACACGTGACTGCGTCACGTGAGCATAAGTCCTCAGTGGGAGGGGAACATGGGATGGAATGGATGGTATAAGCTATCTAGGTCCTAGTTACAGGGGTGTGGGCACCGCGGCCCGAATCGCTATGAATGCCATACTTGGTCACACGCGGAGCCCCCACAGGCTTGGGGGTGGTCTCCTTCATCACTACTTGCCATCTATCCTTGCGCACCATCTGCCTCCATATTACAGACAAACCAGGAGGCTGCCCGGGGGTGAGCCCGTCACGTCTAGTGTAGCACATGTCCATGCCGAGTCTATCACGAAAAGTCCACGGGTGGCGGCCCTGCCGCGCGCGGCCGGGGGCACGCCAGGTGAGGACATATCGCCCAGGCTGGGCGGGCTTGGTGCCAGCTAGTCTATCTGATGTATCTACCTGATCTGTGCGGGCCAGGTGCCCGGCTAGGCCCAGGCGCCTGTGCCTAATAATGTGGGAAACATAGGGCAAATCAGCGTACAAATCCTCATTACTAATGTGCAAACCAAAGGGGATGTTAAGGGCCTTGCGCAGCATCTTGGTGACGGCGCCGTCGAGTCGTTGCTCCAGCTCCTGCATCAGTGTCCACGTCTCGGCGCCGTAGGTCAGGATCGTCAGAATGACGACCTTGAAGAGGTCACGCTTGACGATCCGGGGTAGGGCGGGGTTGCTCCACCAGCGGCGGTGGTCATGGAGGTGCGCCCACGCCATGCCGATCCGTGTCGTCATGTCGTCCTCGCAGTCGGGAAGCCAACGGCCGAGCAGCTTGAAGCGGCCTGAAGGAGGGTAGTTGACCTCGGCATCGTCTAAGAGGCGGAGTGTGGGTGGGGGCCCTGCCATGCCGAGTGCCAGGGCCTCCGTTTTGGGGCTGATTTCTAGACCAACCGCCCGAGCCTCGAGCGCCAGGCAGTCCAGCCAAAGTTGGGCAGACTCCGGCTTCTCGATGAGCGTGATGTCGTCGGCATAAATGAGGTCAGCTAGTAAATTCTGCTTGTTAGTCGGCCCCCCTTCCCCAAGCTCGTTCGTGATCGCTAGGCCAGGGGCACGGCCTGCAATGCTAGCAAAGCGAGCACGTGCCTGGCGCATAACATAATCCACTACAATAATAAACAGGTCTGGGCTATGTGCTACATATACTCCCAACGGAGTTATGTTCCTAATTAATTAATTAATTAATCGATCACGGAGTATACATCCTCAACCAATGCATGGAATGGATGGGGTGGGTGGGCGAGGACCTAATTGGCCGAACGATAAATCTAGCTATCCAGTCGTACAGGTGCGGGCCCGGCCCAAGTAGGTGTACTTCCTTTGCAATTAATCAATTACTTACTTAACTCGTCGTCTGTCCCAACTCAGTCCTAATAATAGGACTGAGTTGACCTTTTTCAACCGTGTGTAGTGACTAGGTGGGGGGTCCATTAAAGATGCTTAGATGTGGGTCTATGGAGTATTTGATGTCCTCTTCTGGCAAAAATACTACATCAGTGAAAACTTGACCCAAACTCCTAAAAATTACATGGATGTATGGCACCGTCGGCGAATTTGCATTTTTGTGTGGAAGCATGAGTGGCAAAAATTGAATAAATTCCATATTCATGTTAAAAAAATACAGGCATGTAAACAATATAGTTCTTGACCTGTGGCAAAAAACTGGACTCAATTTGGCCACTGGCACTGCCTGAAACACGCCAAATACTGCCAGTCCTATACATAGGACTGGGCCATGCTAGCAATTTGCAAGCATGTAAGTGCGGTCATACTTCATAGTAGCGTGGCCACAAACCATGTCAATCAGCCCATTTCCCTTCAGGCATAATAGGAAAACATACTTGCATCATCATAATGCAGTTATATTGTACCTTAGTATGTGTGAAAGCCTATGCATACATGTAGGGAATGCGTATGGATACGTAGCTACAAAGGGATGTATTATAAGTAATAACCACCGATATAATGGGTAGGTTAGTCACATTTAATTGTTCTTTACAAGAATGGACATGGATAAAACTGTATTACCTTGCCATGACATGGCCAACATACCTGCTGGCACATGATCACAGTGGTTTATCACCAAGATTTTTCACTCACCCGTATAAGCTTGACAGTACCCTTGACGCAGCCCATGACCACACAATCATGCAGTATGAACATAGCAAGAGAATAACTAACATCTATGAAAGTGTTTTAACCCATTCAGCACCTAAAACCTTGTACAGCCATGCTACGGTAAGGTAAATGCCTGGTAAGATCATCTAAAAAGATGGTTTTAGAGAGGGGCAGGCAACGGTCAAGAAAGAGCAGCAAGACTCAAAACTGACAGCGCATCGCAAGCTTAAACTCATGTAAGAATACCAAGAAACGATGAAGCAGCGATATTCCAGCTTTACCTGGCACGGCTGGCGTTACCTTGGCCCAGGCGGTGCCTGCAAAAGTGGCACTTTGCGGCACACAAACCATGACGTGACAGAGTGGTCGAAATCATCAAATCTTTACTGCCACTAGACTTAATCTACGACAATACATGATAAAAGGTATAAAGAAACCTATAAACCCTTCGATTTGATCCGGGAATCAATTGTAGTAATCCATTCCGTCGACCTGCCTAATCGCAGATTTTTCCAGCAAGAACAGTGCCGACACCCAGTAAATCGCATCCCCGCGAGGCTAAAATTCACTTGTATCATCTTTAGGACATAAAAAATCTATTTCCTGGGTTTGGCCCGCAAAATCGTCCGAAAACGTAAACTGCATGCATGGGCGCAAGCCGCCATGGCTAGGTCGTGCATTTCCGGAACTCACGTTTTGCGTGAAAATGTACCCTTACCACCTGTACTTTCACCGTACGGTTAGCCGCCCAAACCAAATCCAAAAAAATCCCAAAAATATGTCCAAGAAAGATCTTTTCAAGTAGTATTTGAATAAATTTTGAGAAAAATTTTCTGCCAAATATTCCGACTGGGGCGAATTTTCTACAAAACCTCAAAATTAGGTCCTAAAATTAGGACTGAGTTGAACTCAGTCCTAAAATTAGGACCAGGGACAGACGACGAGTTAATTAATTGATTAATTAAACACGTGCTCCCTTTGGGGAGTCACGGAGCACCAGAGTGCTTTTAATTCCTGAGTGTGCACAATATGGGTAGGGGGGCAGATAGTATACCCCCGCCTTCCCTCATGCCACAGGGTGCTCAATCGGACCCGTCTAAACGATCCGGCCAGGCCGGGCATCCCCTGTGGGTGCAATATGTCCCGTGTGAACACTAATTGCTTTGCTATGGAGCCAGTCGTGAACAAACAAGCATGCAGCACTTGCTAGGCGAGGCGCATAGCTAGGCTCACGGATGCCGTCTGTTCGGGCTACTGGTTCGGCTATAGGCATGCATGGTTACGTTCTACCCTGCATTGGCATTGCACTAAGGGATGGCAATGTGCTCTTGCTCGCACCAGTCAGGTAGATACCGCCCTTGGTCTGGCCGGCCCCCAGCGGCTTGGCCAACCAGGGCGGCACATCCTGACCTGGCCTGGCCCCAAGGATATTCCTAAAAAGCTGGGTAAACCTGCCATGAACTACATCCACATGTTGCTGGCCAACCTAGTGGTCCCAGCTCAGTTTGAACACCGCATTCACTCCCTCTCTCTTCTTTGGACTGCTATGCAGAACAAGAAGAGGTGACAGAAGATTGCCCAGGCTCACACGCCAGCCCCTGTGGGCAAGCCCACTCCCCCCAAGCGGAAGGGGCGTTTTTGCTGAGTAGTGTAGTTAGGATTTTCTAGACTAGATAGCTTAGAGTTAGCTAAGTTCGATTACGCGGCTCCGCCCACCTCCACCCATCCAGCAACGAATATGTGCTACATGATCTCCCAACGGAGTCATTAATTAATTAATTCATTAATAGACACGTGACTGCGTCATGTTATAGTTTAATTTAATTTAATGGCAATGTGAAGGTTGCATGCATCACGCAAACATGGGTATGACTACATGGCTATTCTAGCCCGTGGGGGGCTGCCACAGCTGGTTGTTGACGATCAGGTCCCCGCCCCTCCAGAACACCTTGGGCTTCTTGGGGTCTTGTAGCTTGTGGCGGAGGTACTTCGGCCACAGGCCGCATCGCTGCTGCTGCTGAGCGGGTGTCAGGTCGTCGTCCAGCGTCCAGGAGAGGAACCAGCTTCTTGCGGCACGAGAGGAAAGCCGCTTATCCTCAATGGTTAACGGGAGGTAAGCAGGACTGGTTCTTTGCCATACGCCCCAAGCTTGCATCAATGAGCCACCGACGCGTCCATATCATGCAATAAGGCTGGCGAGGGTATCTATCTAACGTCGCTGCCGTACTTCTCTATTTTGATCATCATCGATCATGCATGTTTTACTTTTTTGAAATTTTAACTGTTCAATTATACCTTGATATCCTGCGCATCCCATGTTCCCCTCCCACTGAGGACTTATGCTCACGTGACGCAGTCACGAGTCTATTAATTAATTAATTAATTTTAATTAATTAATTAATTAATTGCTGAGCTTTGCTCATTTTATATATGACGCGTGGACGGGCTCAAAGGGGATCGACCTGCCGTAGGTAGCGTAAGACTAGCGCTTGTCACGAGGGTACTGCACCGGCCGGCCCTTTTTGTGCCAAGGCTGAGTGTGGTTCCGGAGTGCAGGCCTAGGTAGCCTCTAACGTACGTCACTAGACCTTTTTACCTGCGCCAGCCGCCAGGCGTGGCGCAACTGTGATTGGCAGTCAGTACACCTTGTACCTGCGCCAGCCGGCAGGCCTGAGTGGCGCAATGTGAATGATAGTCAGTACTTAGAGTGGTGTAGGGGACGTAGGGACTCAGGCCTCTTTTCAGCTTCGCAACTTGATCCCAGCATTTGCTGGCAAGGTCGGCTGGCCGCTATGGCGGCTGCGCTGAATGTAAGACGATGCTATCGGCCTCTCCGGGCGTGGAGAGGCCTGGAATAAATTTCTTTATGTTCTCCACCAACCGTTACAGGCCACGGTAATGGTTGTTGGGTGGGGGGCTCTACGATTTGAGCCAAAGGGTGTGATTTCCGGCGCTGGGCCCACTGACGATTCCCCTCTACCCCTGGGTGCGGCAAGCAGCTTCCTGACACTGGGGAAGCTGCGTTTTCAGTCGGACAACGATAGGGAAGGAGCCATACAGGCCAGGGCCAGCGGCTACGGTGGAAAGAATCACAGGTGGAGGCGAATCTGCCTTAAACGTGGGGATGGCTAGCGCGGGGTGCCAGGGTAGCCCATAACTGCCAGGAGCCTGACAGCGGACCCGATCTTTCGGCCTGTGGCCAGACGGGAGTTTCGGGGAGGATGCGGGGCTGGAGCAA
The DNA here is from genome assembly GCA_009746045.1 of Mesostigma viride. Lineage (NCBI taxonomy): Eukaryota > Viridiplantae > Streptophyta > Mesostigmatophyceae > Mesostigmatales > Mesostigmataceae > Mesostigma > Mesostigma viride. Next base: position 41,568 of record RPFO01000584.1, on the reverse strand, counting down.
ATCTTGGTGGGAGGAGCGCGCTCTTCATCATTGCCCAGTTTTTTCAGCAGAGAATGCTCGCCTGGCGAGGCTGCAATTCTGGCTGTTTTACCGCCTCTGTTTTTATCCTGTATGATGCATTGTATGAAAAGCAATAAAGAGTTTGGTTCAGCCAGGGGGGCATATCTATGCCATAAAAATTTCCTACAACAACACAAGCCCTGGTCAGGGCCTTGGCTAAGCAGTTTCCAAGCCAAGGCCTTGGTAGGGTAGAGGGCCTATCGCCACAAAGCCGGTTTCAATGCCGGGAATCCCAGCCTCGGGGGTGGGGCTGGTGATGGGTCCTGGGTTTGTGAGAGACGGTCCAGGGGCGTAAGGCCTAATGAGCAGCCGCTGGAAACCGCCCCCCTAACGGGGGGAACGACATGGGTGCCGCCCTCCGTCCGCCGGGAAACCGTAGCGGCCACACGGGGGCGGCAGTACAGCCGTGGCAGCGTGCAGCAGGGGGGCCATGGGCGGAAAGAAACTCGGCACCAAGGTTGGCGACAGCCTTGGTGGCCAGGAAGGAGGTGTGGGGGCAACACCTTGTGTTCGAGTAATAATGCTGGGACCCCAGCATGGTGCTACAATAACCAACTTGATAATGATGTGCACTGAGTTTGAAGGTGTGGTATAGGCTGTCCGTATAATAGCCTAGCACACAAAAATGTAAAATAAATGTTTCTCTTGGTGGGAAGGAACTCCAATGGACCAAAAACAAGAAATGTATTTGCTGAGCTTTGCTCATTTTATATATGACGCGTGGACGGGCTCAAAGGGGACCGACCTGCCGTAGGTAGCGTAAGACTAGCGCTTGTCACGAGGGTACTGCACCGGCCGGCCCTTTTTGTGCCGAGGCTGAGTGTGGTTCCGGAGTGCAGGCCTAGGTAGCTTCTAACGTACGTCACTAGACCTTGTTACCTGCGCCAGCCGCCAGGCGTGGCGCAACTGTGATTGGCAGTCAGTACACCTTGTACCTGCGCCAGCCGGCAGGCCTGCGTGGCGCAATGTGAATGATAGTCAGTACTTAGAGTGGTGCAGGGGACGTAGGGAGGCCTCTTTTCAGCTCCCACCCACCCACCCACGCTGCTAAGAGGGGCAACACCTTGCGTTCGAGTAATACTCGAACACAAGGTGTTGCCCCTCTTAGCAGCGCATAATGCTGGGCCCCCAGCATGGTGCTACAATAACCAACTTGATAATGATGTGCACTGAGTTTGAAGGTGTGGTATAGGCTGTCCGTATAAAGCCTACCACACAAAAATTTATAATAAATGTTTCTCTTGGTGGGAAGGAACTCCAATGGACCAAAAACAAGAAATGTATTTAATTAATTACGTTTTTTTGTTGTATTCACCTTTGCCCGGACTTACAGACTTTTTTTTTGCAAACTTATAGCCCGAGGCGGGGCCCGAGATTAATTAAGAGGTACCTTGAAATTAAATAAGAGACATGCCTCTATCCAGATATATTTTTGGACGCGAGTTTCGATTGGCGTTAACTTGTAGTAGTATTGGACGACAAGTCGACAACATGTCAAGCCGTTTAATTCATTTCGACTTTTACATTTTCACGTAGTTGTCAAAAAAAGGATCAGTTATATACCCGACTTCTCCGTTAAATCTCATCGACCGGGTTTCGAAACAACCCACGAGCGCCGTAGATGCAGATTCAACGGAGTAAACAACGTCACGACCGACGCGGCGCCAAATAGTCGCTTAGGTTCCTAGCTTTTCTGCGAGCCATTTTCGTGCCGCGTCGTGTATACCCGTGAGATGTACCCGTGAGATGTACCCGTGAGATGTACCCGTGAGATGCAAAATCCGCTTGCCAGACCGGGATTCCGGGAACTCCGTCCAATACGGTCGTGCAGTACCACCAATGCACTACCAATCTATCAATCGTACAATACTACGACTTAACGCCAAGTCGCCAACAGAAACTCGCCTCCAAAACTATACATTCATAGAGGCACGCCTCTTATTTAATTTCAAGGTACCTCTTATTTAATCTCAGCCCCCGCAGACTTGTCTTGTCCCGGTTAGGGCTAAGTTTTGCAAAAAACCTAAGTCCTAAGTCGAAACCATTTTTTCCTCCTGTAAATTAATTAATTAATTAACCCTATTAATTAAATAATTAATTAATTAATTAATTATGCGCTGCTCGAGTTAGCTTAGTTAGGTTTTGCGGCGTCGCTCACCTCCATCCATAAGCAAGGGAATACGTGCTACATGATACCCCGGATCGTCAAGCGTGACGGCTCCTGAAGGTCGTCATTCTGACTATCCTGACCTATGGCGCCGAGTTGTTTAGGAGGCATGAACCATCATGGCGGTGCAGGTGCACCTTGCGCACCCAGAGCAGGTGATAGTTGTACATCCTACACCTGCAGGTTGTCGCCCTGATTGTATTACAAACCCATAGACAGATGCCCCTTTCTCAGGGCTATGTGTTACATATGCTCCCCACGAAGCTATGATTTTAAATTAATTAATGGCGTCGAGACCTGGACCGACTGACGCAGGAGCTGGAGCAACGTCTGGACGGCAACGTCACCAAGATGCTGCGCAAGGCCCTTAACATCCCCTTTGCCTTGAACATTAGTAATGAGGATTTGTACGCTGATTTGCCCTATGTTTCCCACATTCTTAGGCACAGGCGCCTGGGCCTAGCCGGGCACCTGGCCGCACAGATCAGATAGATACATCAGATAGACTAGCTGGCACCAAGCCCGCCCAGCCTGGGCGATATGTCCTCACCTGGCGTGCGCCCCAGGCCGCGCGCGGCAGGGCCGCCACCCGTGGACTTTTCGTGATAGACTCGGCATGGACCTGTGCTGCACTAGACGTGACGGGCTCACACCCGGGCAGCCTCCTGGTTTGTCTGTAGTATGGAGGCAGAGTCTGTGAGGGCTCCGCGTGTGACCAAGTATGGCATTCATAGCGATTTGGGCCGCGGTGCCCACACCCCTGTAACTAGGACCTAGATAGCTTACACCATCCATTCCATCCCATGTTCCCCTCCCATGCACTGAGGACTTATGCTCACGTGACGCAGTCATGTGTCTATTAATCAATTAATTAATGGAGGCAGATGGTACGCAAGGATAGATGGCAAGTAGTGATGAAGGAGACCACCCCAAAGTCTGTGGGGGCTCCGCGTGTCAGTGACCGCGTATGGCGCATTCATAGCGATTCGGGCCGTGGTGCCCACAACCCTGTAACTAGGACCTAGATTAATTAATTAATTAATAGACACGTGACTGCGTCACGTGAGCATAAGCCCTCAGTGGGAGCGGGACATGGGATGGAATGGATGGTATAAGCTATCTAGGTCCTAGTTACAGGGGTGTGGGCACCGCGGCCCGAATCGCTATGAATGCCATACTTGGTCACACGCGGAGCCCCCACAGGCTTGGGGGTGGTCTCCTTCATCACTACTTGCCATCTATCCTTGCGCACCATCTGCCTCCATATTACAGACAAACCAGGAGGCTGCCCGGGGGTGAGCCCGTCACGTCTAGTGTAGCACATGTCCATGCCGAGTCTATCACGAAAAGTCCACGGGTGGCGGCCCTGCCGCGCGCGGCCGGGGGCACGCCAGGTGAGGACATATCGCCCAGGCTGGGCGGGCTTGGTGCCAGCTAGTCTATCTGATGTATCTACCTGATCTGTGCGGGCCAGGTGCCCGGCTAGGCCCAGGCGCCTGTGCCTAATAATGTGGGAAACATAGGGCAAATCAGCGTACAAATCTTCATTACTAATGTGCAAACCAAAGGGGATGTTAAGGGCCTAAGTTGCGCAGCATGCATCTTGGTGACGGCGCCGTCGCGTCGTTGCTCCAGCTCCTGCGTCAGTGTCCACGTCTCGGCGCCGTAGGTCAGGATCGTCAGAATGACGACCTTGAAGAGGTCACGCTTGACGATCCGGGGTAGGGCGGGGTTGCTCCACCAGCGGCGGTGGTCATGGAGGTGCGCCCACGCCATGCCGATCCGTGTCGTCATGTCGTCCTCGCAGTCGGGAAGCCAACTGCCGAGCAGCTTGAAGCGGCCGGAAGGAGGGTAGTTGACCTCGGCATCGTAGACCTAAGAGGCGGAGTGTGGGTGGGGGCCCTGCCATGCCGAGTGCCAGGGCCTCCGTTTTGGGGCTGATTTCTAGACCAACCGCCCGAGCCTGGTAAGGACCTAGATAGCTTATACACCATTGATTCCATCCCGTGCTCCTCACCTTTAAGTACATGGCGGACAAGCTGTTGTTTCTTAAAAACCGCAAGAAGCTCTCGAGGACTCACTTCGAACGGCGTTGGACGACGACCTGACCCTGGCCCAGCAACAACGGCGACGCGAGCTATGGCCGACCTACCTCCAGATACGGCAAAGCGCAGGGGGGAAACCGGTATACTGGAGGGCCGGGGACGTCATCCACGTCGACCACAAGCCTTGGCAGGCACCCCCAGCCTAGGGCATACATATAGCAGTGGTGTAGATTAGTAAGGCTTAGCCTACCACGCGGCCCCAGCGCATGTGCGCCCATAATGGCCATGGATGATGCATTTAAGAATTTAGCCACGCCCTGCCTATAATGGACCCCCCATGGATGCTGCATTAAGAATTAGCTCAGCCCTGCCTATACAGAGAGTCACTCTGCGTGACGAGAAGCCATGCCTTAGCCTTTGTATAGCCACGTTGATCTTCCCCCATCATGACAGGCTCCCCCTTCGCTGGGTACAGCTTGATAGACCATGGGGGTGCAGGTGCCCTGGTGCACCTCGAGCAAGTGTCGTTTACGTTCCCACCCTTGCAGGAAGTAGCTTAGAATGTATTAAAAGCCATATGCCCCAATTCTCTGGGATATGTGCTACATTTACTCCCAACGAAGTTATGTTCCTCCCAATTAATTCCATCCCACTCCAACCGAGGACTTATGCTCACGTGACGCAGTCACGTGCATGTCTATTAATTAATTGAAATAATGATCTCCCCACAGAGTCATGTTAAAATTTAATGTAATAATTTAATTTAATCCTGCGCTGGTTGTCTCTTTGATACCTTGAAATCCAGACCTAGCAGCCTTAATTAATTAGACTCGTGCTCCCGTTGGGGAGTCACGGAGGATGGATGGATGGATGGGTGCAAACAGTCCTACCGGTCTAATCTATCTACATCAGCTACCTACAACATTTATCTAACAACATCACTAACTACAACATCTATCTAAACAACACCCCGCTATACCCTAGGGGAGGTGTCTGGCGTGTCTCCCACGGGTTTGCCGGCACGCGCGGGCGCTTCCCCACGGGGGGGGGGCTCGTTGTCCTCTACGACCTGGGCCCACTTGGCCTTGTCCATCATCTTCTTCCAAATCACGGAGAGGCCTAGGCCCCCCAGGTCCTCTACTACTGTTCTTTGAAGGTGCGGGCCTTGCGGCGTCCAGCATCACGGGGCCCGGCCCACGTCAGGAGGTGCGGTCCAGGCTGTCAGAGCTGGTCGCAGTCCCGCGGGAGGGCCACGTGAGGTGTCTACCTGCATGGTTGGTGCGAGCTAGGTGCCCTACGAGCTGCAGGCGCCGCTGCTTAATGGTGCTGGTGATATATGGCATGCCCTGGTACAGGTCCTCATTGCGGACATTAGATCAGTGGTTAATTAGACAGTGGCCTTGTACATGCCCGCCTACTACAGGCACTATACCAGCTGAGGCCTAGCCTTTTTAGTCATGTACATGCGTGCCTATGATGAGCCACCCTCCAGATGATGCCTAGCTATATTTAATTATGCAGTGCCCATGCAGGGAGTCACTCTCTGCTGAGAAGCCATGCCCTAGCTATTGTATAGCCATGATGATCTTCCCCCACATAACATGCTCCCCCTTAGCTGAGCATAGCGTGATAGATCATGAGGGTGCAGGTGCCCTGGTGCACCCAGAGCAAGGGTAGCTTACATTCCCACCCTTGCATGAAGTAGCCTAGAATGTATTAAAAGCCATATGCCCCTTCTCAGGGATATGTGCTACATTTACTCCCAACGGAGTGATGTTCCTAATTAATTAATTGCGGACATGAGCAGCATATCCTACTCTGAAAATGGATCGCAGCATGTTGGTGACCGCGCCGTCCAGCTTGCGGGCCAGGTCGGCGGTGAGTGTCCACGTCTCGGCCCCATACGTGAGAACAGGAGGGACGAGGACCTTAAACAGGTCCTGTTTCTCGATCCTGCCCAGGGGCTTGCGCCACAGGGCCCGGTACTGGCGTAAAGTGTGCCAGGTGAGGGTAGCAGTTGATAAACACGTAGACTGCGACATGTGAGAATAAAACCTCAATGGTGTAGATGTACCGATGCATGGAGATGGAGATGAAGATGAAAACTAGCCCCTAGTAGTCGGGTTGCGGGCTCCACGGCCCGTTCTGCTGTGCTTGCCAAATGTAGTGACACGCTTTTCCCCGTTCAGCGACATGGAGATGGTGTCTGTCATAACCTCATGCCATTAATTAATTGATAGACACGTGACTGCGTCACGTGAGCATAAGTCCTCAGTGCATGGGAGGGGAACATGGGATGGAATGGATGGTATAAGCTATCTAGGTCCTAGTTACAGGGGTGTGGGCACCGCGGCCCAAATCGCTATGAATGCCATACTTGGTCACACGCGGAGCCCCCACAGGCTTGGGGGTGGTCTCCTTCATCACTACTTGCCATCCATCCCTGCCTCCATATTACAGACAAACCAGGAGGCTGCCCGGGGGTGAGCCCGTCACGTCTAGTGTAGCACATGTCCATGCCGAGTCTATCACGAAAAGTCCACGGGTGGCGGCCCTGCCGCGCGCGGCCGGGGGCACGCCAGGTGAGGACATATCGCCCAGCTAGGCTGGGCGAGCTTGGTGCATGCCAGCTAGTCTATCTGATGTATCTACCTGATCTGTGCGGGCCAGGTGCCCGGCTAGGCCCAGGCGCCTGTGCCAAATAATGTGGGAAACATAGGGCAAATCAGCGTACAAATCTTCATTACTAATGTGCAAACCAAAGGCCTTGCGCAGCATCTTGGTGACGGCGCCGTCGAGTCGTTGCTCCAGCTCCTGCATCAGTGTCCACGTCTCGGCGCCGTAGGTCAGGATCGTCAGAATGACGACCTTGAAGAGGTCGCGCTTGACGATCCGGGGTAGGGCGGGGTTGCTCCACCAGCGGCGGTGGTCATGGAGGTGCGCCCACGCCATGCCGATCCGTGTCGTCATGTCGTCCTCGCAGTCGGGAAGCCAACGGCCGAGCAGCTTGAAGCGGCCTGAAGGAGGGTAGTTGACCTCGGCATCGTCTAAGAGGCGGAGTGTGGGGGGGGGGCCTGCCATGCCGAGTGCCAGGGCCTCCGTTTTGGGGCTGATTTCTAGACCAACCGCCCGAGCCTCGAGCGCCAGGCAGTCCAGCCAAAGTTGGGCAGACTCCGGCTTCTCGATGAGCGTGATGTCGTCGGCATAAATGAGATCAGCTAGAAAATTCTGCTTGTTAGTCGGCCCCCCTTCCCCAAGCTCGTTCGTGATCGCTAGGCCAGGGGCACGGCCTGCAATGCTAGCAAAGCGAGCACGTGCCTGGCGCATAACATAATCCACTACAATAATAAATAGGTACGGCGACAGGACGCAACCCTGCCAGACGCCGGTCTGCAGTGGGCATGGCGGGGTAATGCCGTGTTGAGTGCGCACCGAAGTGGTCGACCCCATGGGTCCTTTGCAAGTCATCTGTCTCCGGCCAGATGACAGATAAGACAGGATGCTGACTGGGGGTGAGCGCGGTTTTCCTTTAGGTCTGTCTGTCAGATAACACTGTCCAGGCCTAGCTGATCACGGAAGGTCCAGCGGGGGCGACCTGGCCGTGCGTGGCCAAGGGGCTGCCATGTGAGGACATACCGCCCTCACATGCGTGGGCTCGGTGCCTGCGTGTCTATATCTGAGGTGTGCGCCTGATCTGTGCGAGCTAATAAGCTAGTCCGGCTAGTCCGGGGTGCCTTTGCCAAGGAATGCGAGAAACATAAAGTAAATCCACGCACAAATCCTCATTGCTAGTCGGACTAAGCTGGCTTTCAAATGGTTCTCAATTCTCAAATTCTCAGAGGGCGGGGGCCGGCTGAGATTAATTAAGAGGTTGAAATTAAATAAGAGGCGTGCCTCTATCAAGATATATTTTTGGATGCGAGATTCTATTGGCGTTAATTTGTAGTATTGTACGACAACATGTCAAAGGTGACGTCGGAAAGTACTGAAGTCGCGGTAGTGTCGCGGAGATGTTTCTAGATGGCGAAATTAAATAAGAGGTATACCTCCAGAGATATCGGTGATTTGAATGGTAGTGCATTGGTGGTACTGCACGACCGTATTGGACGGAGTTCCCGGTCTGGCAAGCGAATTTCGCATCTCACGTTCAGAAAAGGGCTCAGGTACACGACGCGGTGCGACGTTGTAACATGGCTCGCAGAAAAGGAACCTAGGCGACTATTTGGCGCCGCGTCGGTCGTGACGTTGTTTGCTCCGTTGGATCTGCATCTACGGCGTTCGTGGGTTGTTTCGAAACCCGGTCGATGAGATTTTACGGAGAAGTCGGGGATATAAGTGATCCTTTTTTGACACACAGGTGAAAATGTAAAAGTCGGAATGAATTAAACGGCCTGATATGTTGTCGTACAATACTACAAATTAACGCCAATAGAAACTCGCCTCCAAAAATATATCTTGATAGAAGCATGCCTCATATTTAATTTCAAGGTACCTCTTAATTAATCTCGGGCCCCGCTCTTTGAGAACTTGAAAAATTTGAGAACTGGACTTGAGACAATCGGACTAAAACATTGCTAATATGCAAACTATATGGTACATTGAGCCCTCTACGCAACATCTTGGTGACGGCATCGTCAAGTTGATTCTCCAGCTCCTGCGACAGCGTCCAGGCCTCCGTCCCGTACGTCAGAACCGTCAGGATGGCTACCTTGAACAGGCCTAGCATACCCAGCTCAGTGTTGTTGATTGTAATAAAGTGCACTGCAGCTCCCATGCGCTGATGCAGCACCTGCGCACGGACCTGCGTGGGATTGATTGTCGCTCACAAGGAACTCTTATAGGCAGAGCAAGCTGGCAACATGTTCTAGTAAGCTAAACAACTTGTCCGTTTTCTAAGTTGCTCTAGCTTGGCACAGGCCTCGACAAGGTATGTGCTGTCGGGGGACACGAATGCCTGGGCCAGTAACACCTTGGAATAATCAAGCAAGAGTACCACGTCCTCAACTTTCGGGCATGCAGCAAATGGCATCCGAAGCATCGCCTCCCCGCTTGGCATTACCCCCCCCAGGAGCTGCGAAACCTCCTCCCCCCACGACGGGGCGCAGACATTTCGGCCCGGATACAGCCTCGGGTGGATGCACCCGGCACACAAGTCTGCCAGCCGGTCCACCCGAAACGCGAGCGGGACGGGCTGGTCACGGCACACACGTGCTATGTAACGTATGCAAGCAGCCACGTGGCATGCCGCGAGCCCAAACAGCCCCAGAGCGCGACACTTGTCTGCCAGCAGCTCGTGCACCTGGTACAGCGCCCCGTGCGACCGCATGCCTGCCACGTGGCAGCGCCGCAGCAGCTCCAGCAGCTGCCCCGCCCCCGTGACCCGCCCACAATCCAGGTCCTCATGCACCTGCTCCAACTCCTCGCACAGCTCCCCTTCGTCATCCTCCATGCGCGCCGCTGCGCCCACGGGCGCCACCCGTCCACACGCGGTGCAAGGGGACATGGTGTACAGCGGCGCGTCGAGTTCCCCTTTACACCCCAGAAAAAAGACATCCCCATCCCCACACGTGGGGCACGCAAACCCACGGGTATCATCGACGCCCGCACAGCGCTCGCATCCGCACACAAACCCAAACGTCTCCAGCTGCCCGTTGCGGCGCTCGCTGCTCAGCGGCAGGTCCTCGGGATTGATGTAGCTGATCGTCAGCTCGTCCCCTGGCCCCACGTCCCTCAGCGTACGCACGAATATCCGACCGTCACCAGCACGGATGGACCGGCAGCAGTTTGGGTCGCACGAATGCGAGAAGCGCGACGCGATGTTGAACAGATACGAGACGCCGTGGTCTTGGGCCACAAACCCTTGGGCTTCCTCGTCCTTGCCGCCAGAGAAACCATTCACAGAGTACACTTGAAGCACGCGCAGCAGCGTGGCCGCATCAGCGCCGCCGTCGGTGCCGTTGTGGCAAGTTCTGCTGCCGTACGTGACACCGTGGCCATGGCCATCACCCTTGCACTTCTTGGCCAGGTGGCCCCCGTCAGCATCAGCCCTAACGATGCCATCCCCATCACCGGTAGCGCAACCACCGGCTTCACCGTTCGCACGACCGTTGGCGTCAGCAGCGCCAAGGGCTTGGCCGCCACCTGCAACACCACCCGCGCCATCGATACCTTGGCGCGCTGGGCGAAAAGAACGCCGATCACGATCACCCCCATCCGCGCCCCCGCTGCCACCCTCACCAACCTCCTCACTATCCTCGCTGTTAGTGCCTCTCCCACAATCCCCATCCATGTCCCACCAGCACTCCCCACCAGAGTCACGTGTATCCCCCCCACCACCACCAGCACCGTCCGCAACAATACCTTCCAATCCAGCGAAACCTGGGCACAGCGGGCCGCTGCTGGAAGGGGCCGCCCTCGGGAGGTCTAGACCCCTGTTCGTGGCAACCCCGCTGCCGGCAAACTTGGCTGCCACACCCTCCATCCGGCCCGCGTCGGCCAGGCAGCGCGCGGCATCACTCCCCGGCTCCGGGTGGTACAGCTGGAGCACCGCACGCTGCGTCGCGGGGGGTGACTCCAGGAACGAGCGCAAGACCGCGCGGTACCGGTGGGAGGGGAGACCCACCGAACTCTTGTGGTCGGGTCGGTGGACGATACGTAGCAGCGGCAGCTCGGATAGGCAAATCTCCCCGGCGCGAAATCCCCTGGCGGCGACCAGCGTCTTCCCCTTGTCCTGCGTCATCACGATCTGGACTTGGTCGGTGCCAATGTCCGTTTGGGGGGGATTGGCCGGGCAGGTGGCCGCGGCGGCTAGAATGGGGGCCAGCGTGGTGGCCCACTCGGGGGCACAAAAGGGCTCGTGCAGCCGCCGGTGGGCAGCTGGATGAACATGGAATAGTAGAATAGACAAAGGACATACCAAAGCAGCGGGGAAACCTTCTGTTTTAAAAAAGATACAACACAGGGAGATATCACTGGGAGGGGGCATGCAGGGCTTGGGGGAAAGATATCCGCGTTGCTTCGAGGGAGTATGATGGAGTAATATTTTCTAGAAATTCGAGTGCATGCTTGTAATATCGCTTCAAAACACATGTCTATGTCTTTGAAACGCGACACCGACGGGGAGACTTAGAGGAATGTTCAATTACAGATTACTGCATTCTTCGCAGCAGTGCGTGGTAAAAGGCCAACCCGAAGCAAAGCGAGGCTAGGCTGCCTAGTCTGAGAATGTTTGGCAACTGACATCAGGAGGCATGTTATACGATATTCTTATCAGGAGACAAAGAAGTCGCCGCTAAAGCCGAATGGCTGGAACAAAAAAGATCACCTCCCGGGCAGCTAGAGAGGCTATTCCTTACAGTGACTATCATACAGATGTCAGTATGCCAGCGTCATCAGTTCAATTTTGCTTGGTGCAGCATGCCTGCTCCAGCAGCTTCGCAAGAAAAAAAACGCACCTTCGTGCTCCTTACGGCAGTATCTTGCTCGATTACAACGAGAGCAGGGAAATTGGCTCGGGGCATCGCACATAGCACAGGGCGGAGTTGACGAAACAAAGCCCATGTCAATTGCGTCATCCCAGCCAGCCATGCTTTCGATTGGTTTCAATCGTGGTACATCCTCAGTGCACATGCAAAGAGGGTCAAGGCTGACTTAGCCAAATAGGCCTTTTCGGTTTGAAAATTGCTTATTCTAAATCATGAACACCGTTGGAATTTTCTCAGGAGCGGGTCGGTCGGTTTCAAGGGACTTGATTCAAAATGAAACCAAAGTTGACGCTGTGCCTAGCCTTAGCCGCGCCATAATCCATTGTCGGCTGCAATTGCCATGGCACCGAAATCTCCACATAGGGCTGCCGGCCGCCGTTACCCACTTTGCCTTGCGTGATGTTTAAATGCCAGAAAGATGTGGCTTACTTGCCTAACGGCTACCTGGTCCCTAATACCTAGAAATGAGTATGATAGTGACCACTTTTCAGTAGTCGCCTACAGTAGTCGGCGCTCGGCAATAATCACAGCAAAAAAAGTAACTAGGTTGGGGTTATAGACTTTATAGCCAAGCTTAAATATAAAATTATTAAAATATATCAGTTTACAACACGGAGCACCTGATCGACCTCTTGCCCTTCTGTCCTTGTTCTGGCACCAGGCACCCTTATTGTAGGTCACCTCGTACTGTAGACCTGTAGAGATACATTACTGTACATATGTACATAGTTTCCTGCTTCCTACAGTAGCGTTTGTCAGCGGCGGAAGAATCAGTGACGGGTGAGAGTGACGGGGATTACGGATCAATGGCTACGTGGCTACCATGAAACGATCAGTTAGATCAGGTTAGATCCCAATTCCCACGCCGCAATTCCCACCTTTAATTAGGATTCGCTGATACTCATGTCCCCTCTCACCTCTTTGGTCCATAATTGGCTAATAAAAATATACCCATTTCCCCGAAAAAATTCCCACGCCGGTCAACGGTCGTCCGACAGAACATTATTAATCATAGAACATTAGAAACTCAATTCATTTTAACTTTTGACAAGCTTTTGAAGTCCCCTTCTAGTGACTACGATTAACCCCAACGCAAAAGTTTGGCGAACCGTGAGGCCCGAAAAGTGGCCCGTACGAAAACCGCGAGCGCAGGGCGGCCGATAGTCAGGGCGATCCGGGGATCCGCGGTGGCGCCCAATCGGAGCAGTTGCCCGAAAAGTGGCAAACTAGGGAGATCGACTGTCACAAAGTCTGAACGGGGTCTGAAACGGCAGTTACGTCCAGATCCGGTTCAGCACTTTTGCGGGCAGGTGGGAGGCCAGCCAATGGCCGCGGCCAGATAAAAATACGGAACCCGGCACGATGTCGTCTTCTTTGCGGCCGTCAAACTCTTTGATCGCGAATCAAACATCCCATGGACTGCGGCGATCAACTGCGGCTACTGAGCCCATCGCTTGGCCGAGAGGGCGCCGTCCTAAAAATTCGTAGCGTTCAGTGCGTCAGTTCGACGGATCGTTCAGAAATTGTTGAGAAACCGTGGAAATGATGTTTAGAAACCGTGAAATTTTGGGCGTTACGGCCGTTTTGTTGTCGGCATTTCGTTCAGAAACCGTTTCACTGAGTTGTTCCGCATCACTTTTCAATTCAGACCGAAGTTATAGTCTGAGCATGATGTGACTGATATTTATTCTAAAATTATACGCAAATTTTTAGTTGGAGGAGTGGAGAGTAGTAGGATGCTTGCTGGACGAATTTCTGCCAGATTCCGTACTTACCAAGCTGGGAAAAAATGTTTTGGAGGATTTTCAAGTGGGTAGTACGCGGTGCTGGACCGCCTGGACGCGCCCACGCAATCGAACGTGCATAAACCAGGACTGCGAGGGGGTGAGGGGGCGACATGCTGCGACAGCACTTAATTTAATTTCCTGCTGGCTGGGGATGGCGGTCAACGCTGCCTGGAAAATTGGGGATGGACAATGCGTGGGCATTGCTTTTATAGCGTTCAATGTTCCATTTCGATGCGTACCCTTGAATTGTTTCTGATCTGGCTGGACGTCGGTGGGCAGTCACGTGCGTGGGAGAGGTTCGGGGCGCTAAGGCCTGCTGCGATAGCTAGCGACCTGGAAATGGAATGTCGTTGTAGATTTAGGTATTATGTTATCGTGCTTCTTTGCTTGACGTATTGGGTGCCTAGTGAAATCAGTTTGCTGTTCGTGGAAGGCGTGGGTGTGGCCGACGAGTTTCTGTTGTCGTCACACAATATTGGAATGAACGCTGGATTTGTTGCGACGGGACGTACGCTGGCGATGCCGATGGTGAGTCGTTTGTTTTGATGACCGTGCTAGTGCCTGCTCTCTTTCTGATGCGTTTCCTCGGTTGCGTTGTTTCCATTTGGCAGAATTCACGTAGTCGCAGCGAAGACATAGCGTAGCAAGGGTCTGCGTTTCATTTTCTTAGCCGTGCAGGACGCCATCTTCATGGTCCTTCGGGTTTCCCGTGTCAACGTCCGTTGCCAGAGGATCTGTGATGCTTTTTTCTGGAATATACTGGGCGGTGAAAGCCCCTGTGGATGCTTGCCTGGTAACGAGTTTAGGGCGTCGTTTACTGCTGTACTCGCTGACATTCATGGTGCTTACTGCGTAAGATAATCTGCCTTGCTTCGCGCGTGGATTTTCACTGGGCTGAAGAGCGCGTCTGGTAACATGTTTACGTGGTGTATAAGGTGATCAATCAACCATTTGTTCATAGAAGGTGTGACAGTAGAAGGTGTTTTATATTTCTTCATCAAGCAAGTCAAAAGTAATCTCCACTGGCTTACAACCTGAATCTTGCTTTGCTGGGTCTGCTGTGTTCCTGTCTCATTGTGCAGGCTATCCCCTTGGTTGACCAACCAGGTGATTTGTGGTGCCAGCGAGGCCATATTGGTTTTCTTCTCATTTTCCATCCGTGGCAACGGACCGCATGGGCGGGCGGGAGGGCAGAGAGGTCAGGGCAGGCCAGGCCAGGCGAGGCAGGAAAGGCTGCAAGGGTATGCAGCACAGGTAGGCTGGCAGGCAAGGGCCATGGGGCATGAGCCATGGGGCTTGAGCTACGAGCCTTGCGGCATGGGGTTTGGGGATGGGGAAAACAGGAGGGCAGGCAGCCAGCCACATCCACATGATTAGGGGCCAGACAGCAATCAGGGGCACCGCGGGCCCACTTATGCATGCCAGGCACCCCACCAACCCACGCACGCATGCCAGCCACCCCCATGCCCACGCACGCATGCCAGCCACCCCCCCCCACACACAAACCCACTTATGCATGCCAGCCACCCCCCACACCCACGTACGCATGCCTGCCACCCCCCACACCCACGCACGCATGGCAGCCACCCCACGAACCCAGGCACGCATGCCAGCCCCCCCCTCAAGCCACGCATGCATGGCAGCCCCCCACCACACCCACGCATGCATGCCACTCCCCCCCACACCCACGCACGCATGCCAGCCACCCCCCATACCCACCTACGCCCCCCCCATACCCACGCACGCATGCCAGCCCCCCCCTCACGTACGCATGCATGCCAGCCACCCCACACATGCACGCATGGATGCCAGCCACCCCCACATGCATGCATGCATGCCAGCCCCCCCCACACCCACGCATGCATGGCAGCCGCCCCCCAACCCACGCACGCATGCCAGCCAACCCCCACATGCACGCATGCTTGCCAGCCACCCCACATGCAA
Source organism: Mesostigma viride (assembly GCA_009746045.1). NCBI lineage: Eukaryota > Viridiplantae > Streptophyta > Mesostigmatophyceae > Mesostigmatales > Mesostigmataceae > Mesostigma > Mesostigma viride. The sequence continues at coordinate 26,081 of RPFO01000584.1, read as the reverse complement.
ACAAGGCCCCCCCCACATGCATGCTTGCATTCCAGCCACCCCACAAACCCATGCACGCATGCCAGCCACCCCCACACCCACGCACGCATGCCAGCCACCCCACGAGCCCACGCATGCATGCCAGCCACCCCCACAAACCCACGCATGCATGCCAGCCACCCCCCACATGCACGTGCATGCCAGCCACCCCCCACACCCACGTACGCATGCCAGCCACCCCCCACACCCACGCACGCATGCCAGCCCACCCCACGAACCCACGCACGCATGCCAGCCCCCCCCTAAACCCACGCACGCATGGCAGCCCACCCCCAAACCCAGGCACGCATGCCAGCCACCCCCACACCCACGCACTTATGTCAGCCCCCCCCACACACACGCATGCATGCCAGCCCCACCCCAAACCCATGCACGCGTGCCAGCCCCCCCCCACATGCACGCATGCATGCCAGCCACCCCACAAACCCACTTATGCATGCCAGCCACCCCCGTCACCAAGTACGCATGCCGTCCCCCCCCACACCCACGCACGCATGCCAGCCTGCCCCGCCCCACATGCGTGCATGGCAGCTCCCACCCACACCCACGCATGCATGCTAGCCACTCCACAAACCCATGCACGCATGCCAGCCACCCCCACACCCACGCACGCATGCCACCCCCCCACAAACCCACGCATGCATGCCAGCCACCCCCCACATGCACGCATGCATGCCAGCCACCCCCCACACCCACATACGCATGCCAGCCCCCCCCCTAAACCCACGCATGCATGGTAGCTGCCCACCACACCCACGAACGGACAGGGATGGCCTGCCGCACCCCACGGTCGCGCACAAGGGCACTGTCGAGTCATGTACAAAACTTTGTCTACATGAAGTCATAGTGGGCATGACCGATGGTGCATGTGTTTACAAAGGATTGCCACTCAATGAATATTCATGAATGATCAACATGGGAGTTTGCATGGGAGTGTTTGGTCGTTATGGCTGCCGCTTGCAAAAAGCGGTACCCACATTGTGTCCTGCATGGCATAGCTGCATTGTGAGTTCCAGTTGTTAGGAAGTAATGAGTAAGGAAATACTTGCATGCAATGAACGGCGACGTCTCACAATATACGGTACTATTCTGATTGGGTTGATGTACTAGTAGTACGACGCGTGCTGGACGTGCCCGTGAGGGACGGAGCGTGGGATCGACGGTGCGGCGGGCCGGCGCGGGCGCGCGCGATGGGAAGCCCCCAAAGGAAGGCCGCCGAGCGTTCGCCCCCCGGCGTAGTGTCCGGGCCGGTCGGCGGGCTCAACCCGGCGGGTCGAAGCTTTCGGCGGGGGCCTCAGGGCCCCTGGTGGCGTAGTGCGTCCGAATAAGTGGGGGGCCTTGGCCCCCCCACTAGTCCCCTACTAGTAACTACGATTTATGACGCCCGAAAACTTTGGCCGCGGCCGTAGGCCGAAGGTGGGGCCGTCCCCCGCGCCCCCTAGCGCGGGAGCGGACGACGTCCAGGACCGTTGCGAGATGGCCAATCGGCGTAGTACAAAGAAAATCCCCAAACCTTGGAGATCGAGTCTCAGGAAGTCTGAACGGGTGCTGAAACGCTGAACATGTTCAGACTTTTGCGGGCAGGTGGGGCGTCTCGCCAATCCGCGCGGCCTCAGGAATTACGGCGCGTTGACTCTTTTAAACGTCAAACAAGCTACTGGCGAATGGATCTCTCCTCAAACTTTTCAGTGTTTCCCGTTGCACCACTTTGGACAAGGGGACCAACCGGTGCACGCCGTTTCGAATTACGCGCTCGAGGTTAGGGCCACAACGTGAATGGAATGCGATTTTCTGAACGGATGGATCAAATTTGCAGGACGGGTGGAAGGTTCAGAGCCGAACTGGCGTTCAGTCAGGGTGGGGTGAAATAGTTCAGGCCGAAATTTGGCACATTTTCAATGGAAATACGAACGTAACGAAATTTCCAAGTATCTTCCACCGAAATATCTCTAAAGTATATCGCATGGTATAATCGCATGGAAAAAAGTCTTGCTGGGCAGTGGGAACTGGGAATTATTGGCAAAGCGTGCGGCATGCTCGGGGCGAAAAACAAAGTGACGTGCTGCGCGAGCAATTTTCCTTGTGCTGGCTGGCGATGGCAGGCAACGTAGGCTAGAAAATTGGGATGGGGAATGCGCAGCCATGGTTTTATACGTCAAAATTTTATGTTTGAAGAGCAAGTGCGAAATTTTATGAGCTGGAGGTGCGTCAACGGAGTGATACCTGCGTGGGAGAGGTCCGTGTCGCTATGGCGACCTGGAAATGGAATGTCGTTGTAGATTTAGGTATTGTAGTATCATGCTTAACTGCTTTACGTATTGGGTGCCTAGTGAAATCAGTTTGCTGTTCGTGGAAGGCTTGGGGTGTGGCCAACGAGCTTCTGCTGTCGCCACATCATATTGGAAAGAACGCTGGATTTTTTGCCACGGGACGTAACCGGCGATGCCGATGGTGAGGCGTTTGTTTCGATGACCGGGGTAGTACCTGCTCTCTTTCTGATGCATTTTCATGGTTGCGTTCTTTCCATTTCGCCGAATCCACCTAGTCGCAGCAAAGACATAGCGTAGCAAGGGTCTGCGTTTTATTTTCTTAGCCGTGCAGGACGCCATCTTCATGGTCCTTCGCATGTCCTGTGTGAACGTCCGTTGCCCAAGGATCTGTGATGCTTTTTTCTGGAATATACTGGGCGGTGAAAGCCCCTCTGGATGCTTGCCTGGTCACGGGTTTGGGGCGTCATTTACTGCTGTACTGGCTGACATTCATGGTGCTTTCTGCGTAAGCTGACTTGCTTCGCACGTGGATTTTGACTGGACTGAAGAGCGCGTCTGGTAGCATGTTTACGTGGTGTATAAGGTGATCAATCAACCATTTGTTTATAGAAGGTGTGACAATAGAAGGTGTGTTATATATTTCTTCATCAAGCATGTCAAAAGTAATCTCCACTCGCTTACAACCTGAATTTTGCTTTGCTGGGTCTGCTGTGTTTGTGTCTCACTGTGCAGGCTATCCCCTTGGTTGATCAACCAGGTGATTTTTGGTGGCAGCGGGGCCATATACTCTTCTTGGCGTTTTTCATCCATGGCATGTCAACCAACGCATGCATGCCAGCCCCTCCCACACCCACGCACACATGTTAGCTATACCCCACAAACCCACGCATGGATTCCAGCCACCCCCCACATGCCCGCATGCATGCCAGCCACCCCACCAATCCACGCACGCATGCCAGCCACCCCCACACCCACGCACGCATGCCAGCCACCCCACAACCCACTTATGCATTCCAGCAACCCCCACAGCCACTTACGCATGCCAGCCACCCCCCACCCCCACGCACGCATGGCAGCCACCCCACGAACCCACGCACGCGTGCCAGCCCCCCCTTAAAACCACGCATGCATGGCAGCTCCCCACCACACCCACGCATGCATGCCACTCCCCCGCCAACCACCCACGCATGCCAGCCCCCCGACACACGCATGGCAGCCCCCCCCACACCCACGCACGCATGCCAGCCCTACCCCACATGCAGGCATGCATGCCAGCCACCCCCCACACCCACGCATGCATGCCAGCCCCTCCCACACCCACGCCCGCATGCCAGCTACCCCACAAACCCACGCATGCATGCCAGCGACCCCCCACATGCACGCATGCATGCAAGCCACCCCACCAACCCACGCACGCATGCCAGCCCATCACAAACCCACTTATGCATGCCAGCCACCCCCCACACCCACGTACGCATGCCGGCCACCCCACACACCCACGCACGCATGGCAGCCACCCCACGAACCCACACACGCGTGCCAGCCCCCCCTAACCCCACGCATGCATGGCAGCCCCCCACCACACCCACGCATGCATGCCACTCCCCCCCACACCCACGCACGCATGCGAGCCCCCCCACACACCCACGCACGCATGCGAGCCCCCCCACACACCCACGCACGCATGCCAGCCCCACCCCACATGCAGGCATGCATGCCAGCCATCCCCCACACCCACGCATGCATGCCAGCCCCTCCCACACCCACGCCTGCATGCCAGCTACCCCACAAACCCACGCATGCATGCCAGCGACCCCCCACATGCACGCATGCATGCCAGCCACCCCACCAACCCACGCACACATGCCAGCCCATCACAAACCCACTTATGCATGCCAGCCACCCCCCACACCCACGTACACATGCCAGCCACCCCACACACCCACGCACGCATGGCAGCCACCCCACGAACCCACACACGCGTGCCAGCCACCCCCTAACCCCACGCATGCATGGCAGCCCCCCACCACACCCACGCATGCATGCCACTCCCCCCCACACCCACGCACGCATGCGAGCCCCCCCCACACCCACGCACGCATGCGAGGCCCCCCCACACCCACACAAGCATGCCAGCCCCCCCCATGAAGTCATAGTGGGCACCACGGAGTCATGCTATGATTTAATTTTTTCAATTTAATAATGGGAATGACGGATGGTGCATGTGTGAACAAAGGAATGAAAGGATTGCCACTCAATGAATATTAATTAATGATGAAAATGGGAGTTTGCATGGGAGTGTTTGGTCCTTATGGCTGGCTTGCAAAAAGCAGTACCCAAATTTCGAAGTATTTGACAGCGAAATATCTGTAAAGTATATCGCATGGTATAATTAATTAATGAATGGTACGCTGAAATTCATTGTGCGGGCTCTCTCTGCATGTGATAAACAATTTTAGCTTTGAGGGCATGCAACAAGACATGCTAGCATTAAAATGAAATTAAATTATAACATGACTAGTTGGGAGATCATGTACGACATGTAGCATAATTACGTACATGGCCACAATTGTGCCAATCAGGGCCCTCCTCTAGGTAGACTGTGCTAGGCAATTACAATTAGACAAATAAGGTCATTCAAAAAGGTTTAAGTCTTCACCTACCTCCATCCATCCAGCAAGGGAATATGTTAGCCAGTGCTACATGATGATCTCCCAACGGAGTCATGTTATGATGCGAAATAGTTCAGGATAAAATTTGTCAGAATTTCACTGGCGATACGAACGTAACGAAATTTCCAAGTATGCGACGCCGAAATATCATTGTTGTATCGAATGGTATGCTGAAATTCATTGTGGTTGTTTGGAATAAACGTACACCTATTTACCTGGAAATTCATTGTGGTTCTGTCCGAGCTGACAAATTTGTCAGAAATTTCATTTTCGATACGAACGTGACGAAATTTCCAAGTATCTCACGCTCGGAGAGCTTCCACGGTGTTCACGGGGAAGGGTCCGTTGCGCGTGGCGCACGGCGGCGGTTCGTCCCGGTCGGAATCGTCCGCTCGCGCGTCCTCCGGGGAAGGGTCTTGGCGCGTCGCGCGGGCCGGTGCGGTTGGCGCCCAGAAGGTCGACTATCGGCCTCTGGGCCGCTAGCGGCGAGTCACGTCCTCTCAAGTCGGGGAGGGGGGGCGATAGCCCCCCCTCCCCCACTTTTTTCTTGTCCCCTACTAGTAACTACGATTTATGACGCCCGAAAACTTTGGCCGCGGCCGTAGGCCGAAGGTGGGGCCGTCCCCCGCGCCCCCTAGCGCGGGAGCGGACGACGTCCAGGACCGTTGCGAGATGGCCAATCGGCGTAGTACAAAGAAAATCCCCAAACCTTGGAGATCGAGTCTCAGGAAGTCTGAACGGGTGCTGAAACGCTGAACATGTTCAGACTTTTGCGGGCAGGTGGGGCGTCTCGCCAATCCGCGCGGCCTCAGGAATTACGGCGCGTTGACTCTTTTAAACGTCAAACAAGCTACTGGCGAATGGATCTCTCCTCAAACTTTTCAGTGTTTCCCGTTGCACCACTTTGGACAAGGGGACCAACCGGTGCACGCCGTTTCGAATTACGCGCTCGAGGTTAGGGCCACAACGTGAATGGAATGCGATTTTCTGAACGGATGGATCAAATTTGCAGGACGGGTGGAAGGTTCAGAGCCGAACTGGCGTTCAGTCAGGGTGGGGTGAAATAGTTCAGGCCGAAATTTGGCACATTTTCAATGGAAATACGAACGTAACGAAATTTCCAAGTATCTTCCACCGAAATATCTCTAAAGTATATCGCATGGTATAATCGCATGGAAAAAAGTCTTGCTGGGCAGTGGGAACTGGGAATTATTGGCAAAGCGTGCGGCATGCTCGGGGCGAAAAACAAAGTGACGTGCTGCGCGAGCAATTTTCCTTGTGCTGGCTGGCGATGGCAGGCAACGTAGGCTAGAAAATTGGGATGGGGAATGCGCAGCCATGGTTTTATACGTCAAAATTTTATGTTTGAAGAGCAAGTGCGAAATTTTATGAGCTGGAGGTGCGTCAACGGAGTGATACCTGCGTGGGAGAGGTCCGTGTCGCTATGGCGACCTGGAAATGGAATGTCGTTGTAGATTTAGGTATTGTAGTATCATGCTTAACTGCTTTACGTATTGGGTGCCTAGTGAAATCAGTTTGCTGTTCGTGGAAGGCTTGGGGTGTGGCCAACGAGCTTCTGCTGTCGCCACATCATATTGGAAAGAACGCTGGATTTTTTGCCACGGGACGTAACCGGCGATGCCGATGGTGAGGCGTTTGTTTCGATGACCGGGGTAGTACCTGCTCTCTTTCTGATGCATTTTCATGGTTGCGTTCTTTCCATTTCGCCGAATCCACCTAGTCGCAGCAAAGACATAGCGTAGCAAGGGTCTGCGTTTTATTTTCTTAGCCGTGCAGGACGCCATCTTCATGGTCCTTCGCATGTCCTGTGTGAACGTCCGTTGCCCAAGGATCTGTGATGCTTTTTTCTGGAATATACTGGGCGGTGAAAGCCCCTCTGGATGCTTGCCTGGTCACGGGTTTGGGGCGTCATTTACTGCTGTACTGGCTGACATTCATGGTGCTTTCTGCGTAAGCTGACTTGCTTCGCACGTGGATTTTGACTGGACTGAAGAGCGCGTCTGGTAGCATGTTTACGTGGTGTATAAGGTGATCAATCAACCATTTGTTTATAGAAGGTGTGACAATAGAAGGTGTGTTATATATTTCTTCATCAAGCATGTCAAAAGTAATCTCCACTCGCTTACAACCTGAATTTTGCTTTGCTGGGTCTGCTGTGTTTGTGTCTCACTGTGCAGGCTATCCCCTTGGTTGATCAACCAGGTGATTTTTGGTGGCAGCGGGGCCATATACTCTTCTTGGCGTTTTTCATCCATGGCATGTCAACCAACGCATGCATGCCAGCCCCTCCCACACCCACGCACACATGTTAGCTATACCCCACAAACCCACGCATGGATTCCAGCCACCCCCCACATGCCCGCATGCATGCCAGCCACCCCACCAATCCACGCACGCATGCCAGCCACCCCCACACCCACGCACGCATGCCAGCCACCCCACAACCCACTTATGCATTCCAGCAACCCCCACAGCCACTTACGCATGCCAGCCACCCCCCACCCCCACGCACGCATGGCAGCCACCCCACGAACCCACGCACGCGTGCCAGCCCCCCCTTAAAACCACGCATGCATGGCAGCTCCCCACCACACCCACGCATGCATGCCACTCCCCCCGCCAACCACCCACGCATGCCAGCCCCCCGACACACGCATGGCAGCCCCCCCCACACCCACGCACGCATGCCAGCCCTACCCCACATGCAGGCATGCATGCCAGCCACCCCCCACACCCACGCATGCATGCCAGCCCCTCCCACACCCACGCCCGCATGCCAGCTACCCCACAAACCCACGCATGCATGCCAGCGACCCCCCACATGCACGCATGCATGCAAGCCACCCCACCAACCCACGCACGCATGCCAGCCCATCACAAACCCACTTATGCATGCCAGCCACCCCCACACCCACGTACGCATGCCGGCCACCCCACACACCCACGCACGCATGGCAGCCACCCCACGAACCCACACACGCGTGCCAGCCCCCCCTAACCCCACGCATGCATGGCAGCCCCCACCACACCCACGCATGCATGCCACTCCCCCCCACACCCACGCACGCATGCGAGCCCCCCACACACCCACGCACGCATGCGAGCCCCCCACACACCCACGCACGCATGCCAGCCCCACCCCACATGCAGGCATGCATGCCAGCCATCCCCCACACCCACCCACGCATGCCAGCCCCCCGACACACGCATGGCAGCCCCCCCCACACCCACACAAGCATGCCAGCCCCCCCCATGAAGTCATAGTGGGCACCACGGAGTCATGCTATGATTTAATTTTTTCAATTTAATAATGGGAATGACGGATGGTGCATGTGTGAACAAAGGAATGAAAGGATTGCCACTCAATGAATATTAATTAATGATGAAAATGGGAGTTTGCATGGGAGTGTTTGGTCCTTATGGCTGGCTTGCAAAAAGCAGTACCCAAATTTCGAAGTATTTGACAGCGAAATATCTGTAAAGTATATCGCATGGTATAATTAATTAATGAATGGTACGCTGAAATTCATTGTGCGGGCTCTCTCTGCATGTGATAAACAATTTTAGCTTTGAGGGCATGCAACAAGACATGCTAGCATTAAAATGAAATTAAATTATAACATGACTAGTTGGGAGATCATGTACGACATGTAGCATAATTACGTACATGGCCACAATTGTGCCAATCAGGGCCCTCCTCTAGGTAGACTGTGCTAGGCAATTACAATTAGACAAATAAGGTCATTCAAAAAGGTTTAAGTCTTCACCTACCTCCATCCATCCAGCAAGGGAATATGTTAGCCAGTGCTACATGATGATCTCCCAACGGAGTCATGTTATGATGCGAAATAGTTCAGGATAAAATTTGTCAGAATTTCACTGGCGATACGAACGTAACGAAATTTCCAAGTATGCGACGCCGAAATATCATTGTTGTATCGAATGGTATGCTGAAATTCATTGTGGTTGTTTGGAATAAACGTACACCTATTTACCTGGAAATTCATTGTGGTTCTGTCCGAGCTGACAAATTTGTCAGAAATTTCATTTTCGATACGAACGTGACGAAATTTCCAAGTATCTCACGCTCGGAGAGCTTCCACGGTGTTCACGGGGAAGGGTCCGTTGCGCGTGGCGCACGGCGGCGGTTCGTCCCGGTCGGAATCGTCCGCTCGCGCGTCCTCCGTGGAAGGGTCTTGGCGCGTCGCGCGGGCCGGTGCGGTTGGCGCCCAGAAGGTCGACTATCGGCCTCTGGGCCGCTAGCGGCGAGTCACGTCCTCTCAAGTCGGGGAGGGGGGGCGATAGCCCCCCCTCCCCCACTTTTTTCTTGTCATTATTTATCTAAAGATGATTAGCCGACGATATCTTGTGCACCTGTCCGATGGTGGTAGCTTCTTTATGAGGGCAAGCACTGCACTCAGCATGAAGGATAGCCGATAAAGTAGTTTTGGCCATTGCACCAAATGTACCTTTTGATGCCGCAATCGTATGAGGTATATGTGTAGTCGAGGCATAACACCCGACATTGTCCAAGGCATTTTCCGGCACGGTTTGGGTTGCAGGCAGCCTGATTACCTCCAGGGGACTCGTCAAATGCCCCTCTACATGTTCGTCAGCCATTGGCACGGGATAAAATCCACGCATGCCATTCATAAGGGCATTCTTTTCGCAAGACACGTCGACGTCAGAGCGCTGTAATAGTTACCATTAAATCCTGGTCGGATGTATCTGGACACAGCCGGCAAATTCTTGTACCCATTTGAAATCTCAAGCTGTGCTATTCGAACGCCTACGCCTTGGAGCATGTATACACGCCAGCACAATTAGCGCTGCATGCTATACATCAGGCTGATCAAATGGCCGTAATGTGCTCCTCGGCGACTCTGCCTCACCATGCACTTAAGTTGCATATGTTGTTGTGCCGGAGAGCAAACGTTATAAAGCGCCTGGATTGCTCTCATTCGGGGTCGCGCCCTTCACACCTTGGCTGCATTGCCGAGAAGAGGAAGAAACGGACGGCACTTCACCAGGCGTCCACACGCCTTGGCGTCGACACTTCATCATGCGCTTCCCACCATGCCTTTGGGCATCAATCGCTCAACTTGACAAGATGCGACAGTTTTCGGAAAACCCTGGCATCCCGAGGAGGTATGGTCCTGAGACAGCACATCTTGTCATGCAGCTGCGCTTGGCCTGGGTCGCCATTGATTTTGCTTCGCTGTATCCTACAATGCATCTGCCTGCATACAGCAAAATGCCATCATATCATCTGGCCTTTGATATCAAATAGCATGCTCGCCAGTCTGCCATCATCACTGTCAAGTTACTAAACATCGTAACCATGCTCGCAGGCCTTTAACCTACCCCACTGCTTCTCTCATCCTGGTTTGTGCCGTCCTACCACGTCAATCTCATTTATTGTCGCGTTATTTACTTCAATCAATCTGTTCTCATCAACCTCACCCACCCCACTTTCCTCTGCTATGTGCTACACGCCCTTCCTATCTGCACTCTGTGCCCTCCCCCCCGCCCATCTCGGCCCCCTTCCCCCCCAGGGACCATCACTCGATCCTCCTCTACCTCGTCCTCCCCTCCAAGCCCTGACACTTCAACATCACGCTCCAACCCCAGCACCACCACCACCGCGGTCCCGCTGGACCTCGCGCGCCAAGCCATCGCCCTCGAACGCCTCCCCTTGCCTCTGAGCCCCTCGGCCTCCATGACCCTCGTCCAGCCCGCGGACATTGACGCCGTGCTCGACATGTACATCGCCAAAGCAGAGGCCGACCCCTCCTACCTGGAACGTGACCCCTACTGGTGCCGCCCCTGGCCCTCCTCCCTAGTGCTCGCGCGGCACATCATGCTGCACCCGGAGCTCGTCCGGGGCAAGTCGGTGGCCGACTTTGGGTGCGGGCTGGGCATCGCGGGTATCGCGGCCGCGCTGGCAGGGGCCTCCAGGGTTGTGTTCCTCGACCGCGAGCCGCTCGCGCTGCACTGCGCGCTGATGTCAGCGTGCGCATCGGGGGTGGGGCCCGAGATGTCTGCGGCCCTGCCCCCGATGACTGGTGCGATTCTTCCCGCCGCCACGCCACTCCCTTCGAACAGCATGCTTGGGAAGGCACAGGGCTCCAACGGTGGGTCAGTCCCTGTGCAGTCCCGTGCCGGCAGTAGCAATTGTTTTTCACCATCACCATCACCATCATTACCATCATCACCATCATCACCGTCGTCGTCACTACCATTGTCATCATCATCATCCATCGCAGGGAGCGGGGGAAAGCTCCCAAGCGAGGCAGCGGATCACGAAGGTGTCCCCAACCATGCGGCCACCGGCCCCGAACAGAACAAGGTGCATGCCTCGCCGGTGCAGTCGCAGCAGCATCCCCTAGTGGAGGTGGTTGCAAGACTGTACGATTGGAGTGCGGGCGGGGGCGGGGAGATGTTTGACGTGGTCATGGCATGCGATGTGCTGTACGAGGAGTACAGCGTCGCGCCCATTGCAAAAGCGGTGCCCGCGCTGCTGGCCCCCGGCAAACTGGGCACTTTCCTGCTGGCGGATGCCCCCGACCGCAAGCCCAGCAACCGCGCCAAGTTTCTGGAGCTCATGGGTGCGGCTGGGTTCGTGGCGGCGGACCATGGCGTGAGGGATGTGGTGTTCGAGGGCAAGGCGGAGCGCGCGTGCCTGCTGAGTTTCACGAGGGGTTGAACTTAGACTCATTGACGAGTTGTTGACCGGCTGGTAGTTGATACTTCCAGTGGGGCAACTGATGCTGGATGCAAATGCACACACTTGCTCGTTTATAAGGGCGAGCGGGTGAGAGGCACTAACGATCGAGGTGATGAGGCAATGAGTGTGGCACGTGGTCGTACATTTACGGGCTGTGGGTTGATGCCCCTTATTACTTAATTAAGCACGTGCTCCCGTTGGGAAGTCACAGAGTATTAAACCCGATGAATGGATGGATGGACAAACAATCCTACCGGTTCTATTGTATATAACCTTAATCAACACGTAACAACGGGACGTGAGCAGAAGTCCTCAGTACATTCGAGTGGGATGGGATGGGATGGGACGGGATGGGATGGGATGGGATGGGATGGGATGGGATGGGATGGGATGGGATGGGATGGGATGGGATGGGATGGGATGGGATGGGATGGGATGGGATGGGATGGGATGGGATGGGATGGGATGGGATGGGATGGGATGGGATGGGATGGGATGGGATGGGATGGGATGGGATGGGATGGCCGGATGGGATGGATTAATTAAACACGTGCTACCGTTGGGGAGTCACAGAGCGCCGGAGTGCTTTTAATCCCTGTATATGCACAACAGGAAGAAATGGCAGAGACCCCCTAATTTCTCCTTCATGCCCGAGGCATGCCACAGCAACAATCGGACACGATAGACGATCCGGCAAATGCTGTGGGTGCAATAAGACCCGCGTGAGCATATCATAACAAGTTTTTGCAGCATATCATAACAAGTTGTTTTTTGCAACGTCACCCACATCTGTTCGGTGCTGCCCCTTGGCACAAGCTCTACAAACAGGTCGTGGACCGGCTGGATCGCGTAGTATCTCGGCACATCTGAACCCTGTGATGCCAGATCTCCTTTGCGGCCGTTCCGAGCTTGGCACTGGATTCGTTGTCCACATCGTCGCGTCGCTGCAGCAACACGATGTTTTCTGGCATACGCGGGCTTTTGGTTCCCGCTGCACATTTGAAAGTGCTGTCCTCCGGCCCTTTGCCTTTGCACCGTGTGCAGTTCTTTGACGTTTGGAATCATGGCATGGCTAACGTGATGACTGACTAGCTAGACCTTTTCAGTGGTTTTCCATTCGCGGGTATTTCCTCGTAAATGGTGCGAGAGCGATCGCAGCAATGGTGCTCACCACTAGACACTCCCGGCCAGTTAGGCTCGAAACACACGCCCTGATCAAGCATGCTGTTTCCGGCCCCACCGTCTAGGTCATCTAGTCGCTCTACACGTAAGCCAGCCATAATTTCAATGCACAAGGCTACAGATTTCCATCACCATTTATATTCATCATCCTGAACGACTCGAACACGCGGACAAGATAACGGCAGGCTCAAGCTACCATGGTCCGGATTCTCCCGATTTCTGGCCTGTGCTGGTTGTCTCCTTGATATCATAACAAGGAGCGTGGGCAAGCAAGCGAAACATAGCAAGGACATAACATGGCTGGCTGTACGAGGGCTAAGCTAAGGCCATGGCTGGTTGTGTACCGTGCGTTAGAGGTGCACGTGACAGGTGGAACATGGGATGGATAGAGCTAGCTATCTAAGGCCTAGTTACAGGGTTGTGGGCACCACGGCCCGAATCACTGTGAATGACAAACTTGGTCACACACGGAGCCCCCATGCACTGGCTTGGGGGTGGTCTCCTTCATTACTACCTGCCACCTGTCCTTGCCAGCCATCTGCCTCCAGATGACAGACATACATGGCAGGGGGCTGCCCTGGCGTGAGCCCATGCATTGCGACGTGGGTAACACATATTCATTCCTAGTGTATCCCGGAAAGTCCACGGGTGGCGCCCCGGCCGCGCTCGGCCCGGGGCACGCCATGTGAGAACAAAACGCCCAGGGTGGGCGGGCTTGGTGCCTGCTGAGCTATTCATAGTGTCTACCTGATATGTGCGTACGAGGTGCCCAGCTAGGCCCAGCCAGGCGCCTGTGCCTAATAGTATGGGAAGCACATCGGGTATATCAGCGTACAAATCCTTATTGCTAATGTGCAAACCAAACAGGACCCCTTGCGCAGCATCCTGGGGGTTCTGCAGCGTAGCAGCGTAGGTGGGCTCGGCAGGGGTGATGGAGGCGTCGAGCTGTTGCTGGAGCTGTTGCAGGAGCAATTGTGCTGCTGCCGCAGGCCTGCTTGACTGAGCATGATGGCGGATAGGTGTCCATTGTAGTCTATCTAGTGCCTAAACTAACAAGCCAAAGGACATGCCATGTAGCAGGTACATAGCCAGTGCCCGCAAGCCTAGCTAGCGGTCACTCCGGGCGTTCAGTCGGCCTCCATGGTGGTCAGATGCGCTTCTTCCCCACTGTGGGGGGGTCTTTGTCCTCTACAACCTGGGCCCAGATTAGATGGCCTTGGCCTGCATCTTTTGCCCGGCATAACACAGACTTTTTTCCCATCTTTCTTCTTATATAACATGTCGATTTCATCAAGACTGTCATTGTTGAACTCTTGCATCGTTTGTTGGTCAAAGACCGACTATGACCGAGACATTATCTGGCTGTTTGCGACAATTCCGGAGCGAGTGTGCACTGCAGTTCAGACCCCCCCCATCCCCCCACCCCTGCTGAGGACGGGGGTGGGGGTGGGGTTGAGGGTCCGAACCCCCCCGCCTCCAGCTGGTACAGGTTGAGGGCCGGGTAGGCCGGCGGCAGGGGCGGGTCCGAGACCCGCCCCGCCCCCCCCCCCCCCCCCCGTCCCCGTCCCCCGCCCGACAAGGCAAGGCTTGCCGCCCCTCCTGTAGTACTATAGCAGGGGAATATTTAATAGGGGGGGGGGGGCATTGCGCATGGGTGGGTGGGTGGGCGGGTGGCACCGCCCCCCGCCCCCCACCAGTCCGCGCTGCCAGGTACGTACAGGCTTAGGGGTACGGGTGGGTTGAGACCCTGCCCCCCGGCACCCCATGCACCACCATGCACGTACCACCCGGTAGTGCACACTCGCTCCGGGATTGTCGCGAACATCCAGTTATGCTCCGTCAAGTCCAGTGTTTTTTGCAACGTCACCCACATCTGTTCGGCCGGTGCTGCCCCTCATCAATGCCACAAGCGCTCTACAAGCACTGAGGTCGTGGACCGGCTTGACCACGTAGTATCTCCCAGCATCTGTCAAACCCTGTGATCACCAGATCTCCTTTGCGGCCGTTCCGAGCTTGCACGTACTGGATTCGTTGTCCACACCATCACGTCGCCACAGTAACATGATGTTTTCTGGCATACACGTGGGCGTAACTTTGGTATGTACACGCCGCATATCATTTGAAAGTGATGTCCTCCGGATTTTTGCCTTTGCACCGTGTGCAGTTCTGGGACGTTAATTAATTGGAAGCATGGCATGTCTAACGTAATGATGACTGACCAGCTAGACCTTTTCAGTGCATGGTTTTCCATTTGTGGGCATTTCCTCGTATATGGTGCCGGACTAGCGATCGAACGCAGCAATGGTGCTCACCACACGACACTCCCGGCTAGTTAAGTAGGCTCGAAATACACTGGCGCCCTGATCATGCAAGCCAACTGTTTCCGGCCCCACCGTCTAGTCGCTTTTCTCGTAATTAAGGGCCAGCCAATAATTAATTATACACGTGCTCCCGTTGGGGAGTCACAGCCGGAGCGGGAGCACCGGAGCTAGTGCTCTTAATCGGGGGATGTAGTGTGCACAACAGGAAGAAAGGGCAGAGACCCCCTTTCTCCTTCATGAAATTATGCCCTGGAGAGGCATGCCACAGCAGCAATCGGACACCGGATAGACGCCTCCGGCAAGTTGAATCTGTGGGTGCAATAAGACCCATGTCAGTGAGCATATTTATATCATAACAAGGAGCGTGGGCAAGCAAACGAAGCATAGCAAGGACGTAGCATGGCTGGCTGTACCGGAGGGCTAAGCTAAGCCTACATATGCTGGCTGGTTGTGACGTTGTGCACCGTGCGTTAGCGGTGCACGTGACTAGGTATGGTGGCAAGGCTAGGCAAGCACTATTGAATCTAGGCATGGCTGCCATGGCGGCAGTGACTACCAATGATTACAAGGGCTGTTCTAGCCCGCAGGGGGCGTCCACATCTTGCATGGTTGATCATCAGGTCCCCGCCCCTCCAATATTACACCTTGGGCTTCTGGGGATACTGTTTGTGGCGGAGGCCGGTATTCCGGCCTGGCACAGGTCGCGTCGCTTCCGCTGCTGAGCGGGGGTCAGGTCGTCGTCCAGCGCGCGTGCAACCTCTTGCGACGAGAAAGGAACCATTGCTTAATAATTGTCTAGTTGTCCTTAGGGGAGGGAAAGGGGAGCAAGACTGGTCGGGGGGCGGGAGCCGCCTTGTCGATCCCATGATGAGCGGGGAAGGCGGTGGCACCCGCGCAGTTCTACCTCACCTACCAGGGGCCATGATGAGGCCGTAAGAAGCTGGTTCGTGAGCTCGTCGGCAAGGGTGGTTGCCGTCTCCCCTGCCACTTGCCAGAGCTCTTCTGGGGGAAACGACGCAGCACCACTCGGCACTCGCGGCGAGCGCGGTTGGTGGCCTCCAGTCGTTTTGCCTGGCGCAGGTCTTCCAGCTCCTGGAGTTTCGTGGCCGGCGATGGCGTCAGTGGTCGAGGCGGTCGCTGACCGGCGCAGCAGGTCCGCGTAGGAGTGCGGCGAGAGGCTACCGTCAGTTCCGGCCGGGTGGGCTGGGCTGCGATGGCGGCCGTTTCCGCTGCTATCGCCGGGACCTGTGCGGCCATGCAGGGCTTAGGTTTGGGCGGTGATGGCTTAACGAGCTTCTTGACGAGCAGGCCGCACTCGCCCTCCACCTGATTTAGGCGAGAAACAAGTGCAGCATGCGCCTCAGATGCCTGCGCCGCGGTCTGCAGCGCCGTGAACTGAGGTAACTGCCGGAGCTTGTGGGGTACCTTCATTGGTCTCCACATTGGAGACCCGGGCCTCCACCGTGTTGATTGACGCGTCGTGTTCAGCATTCAAGGTCAGCTTCTCGGCCAACGGCCATAATTTCAACAAAAGGCTGGCCAGCCATAATTTCAACATGAACAAGGCTACACATTTCCATCTCCATGATTTCATATTCATCATCCTGAACGACTCGAAAACGCGGAAAAGATAAAATAAAAATTAAATTAAATTGAAGCATATCTCCGTTGGGAGTACATGTAGCACATATTGGCTGAGAAGGGGCTTCTAATACATGCATTCTGGGCTACTTCGATCCTGCAAGGGTAGGGTGTAAACTACACCTGCTCTGGGTGCACAACGTGCACCTGCACCATTGTGTATTCCAGCACCTATATAAGCCTGGCTGGCGCGGGCATAGGGGGGAAGATCATCATGGCTAATTAACAATGGCTAAGGCATGGCTTCTCAGCAGACAGTTGCTCTCTGCATAGGCAGAGCTTGGCTAAATTCTTTAGGCATCATCCATGGGGAGGCCCATTATAGGCGCACATGTGCGTAGGCGTACTGCCACGTGCTAGTAGGCTAAGCCTGAATAATCTACACTACTGTTATTACATACATTACCTACTCCCTAGACTGGCGTTGCTGGGGTGGCAGGGGGCGCCTGCCCTGGGGCTTGTGGTCGATGTGGATGACCGCCCCCCTCCCGGCCAGTATACAGTTTTCCCCCCGGCTTCGCTCTGCCGGAGCTGGATGTAGCCATGTAGGTCGGCCATAGCTCGGGTTGTTGCCGCTTTTGCCGTGTGCTGCAGGGTCAAGTCGTCGCCCAGCGTGTAGGAACTCCCCGAGAGCTTCTTGCGGCATTAAGAAACAACAGCTTATCCGCCATGCATGGACTTAAAGGTGAGGAGCACGGGGGCCGGGCCAGCCTTACCCCGCGCGCGGGGAAGGCGGACAGCCGACATCGATCCGCAGCTCACCGGCCAGTGAGTTGCATGGGGGCAAGAATGTCGCGCTTAATGACGCTATGGCAAGATCGTCTCCGAGTTCTCACCTGCCGGCTGGTCGAAGTGCTTGACGATGACATTGTGGCTGCGCTGGGTGAGGTCGGCCTCCTCGCGGAGGTCGAGAGTTTGTTGCTCAGTGAGCTGTGCCGCGATGGTCGGGACTGGCGGTGGAGGCGGTGTGGTGCTTAAGCAGGTCCGCCCAGGTCTGGGTGGGAGGAGCATCGCTGGCCGGGCCAGCAGAATCATGCCGGCTGGGCGGCGATGTCCTTCACCGCCTGGGCGGTGAGGCCTGCATGCGGTGTTTTGCAGGCACTCAATGGCGATGGCGTTACTATGTAACTTGTCCTTGAGGCGCTGGTGGATGTCGAGGAGCTGGGCCTTGATGTTGGCGGTGGAGTTGGAGGCGGCCGAGTGGAGGTACGTGGAGGCGAGGAGGGTGGAGGTGGAGGTGACGGTGGTGGAAAGGTGAGGGAGCTCAGTAGCCAGCGTGCCTCCCATGTTGCTGCCACATCGGCAGCAAGGGGAGTCACGTGTGCTGCTGGAGGGCTTCCGTATTAATGGAGCGGATTGTGGGTGCGGAGATGGATGGAGCCCAGATGTCGCCAATGATGCATCGGAGCGCATGAGAATTAGGCCGGTCGAGCAAAGAAGCATGATGATTGTGCTGGAGTTGGGGGCGTCGAAATTGAGATAACGGCAGGCCTGCTCGAGCTGGCATGCATGGTCCGGATTATCCCGATTTCTGGCCTGCGCTGGTTCAATGTCTCCTTGATATCATGGAGAGCCCTAACCCCCTCATGTCCTCTACTAGCTGCTCCAAAAAAGCAGCCGGCCTGGCATGTCAGATCGCTGGGCCGGCCCGTCCCATGCGTAAGGATGAGGTGCCTACGTGAGGAGGTGCCCATCATGGCTTAGAGCACAGCTTCAATTGATGTGCAGATTAATGTTACGGCCTAGACATTTGTATGGGCGTAACAATGCCTTAAATAAATAAGTCGAAAGTCATTTGTTATTCGTTTGGGACTTTCGATAGCTCGCTTTCATAGTCCGCCGGACTATAGGACTCAGTTCGGGACTTATTTGGGAATTTGTCCTAAGTTCGGGACTTGTGTGTGTTTATTTGGTACTTTGTATGTTCCGGACCAGTTATTTTGGGCCTAGCCAGAAGTACGAGATCTTCTAGGGGCCGGACCGGCCCTAGACGTCAGACAGAACCTATTGGGGCTTGACGGCAGTATCTGGAAGATCGGCGCGTATGTCGGCGCGCCTGCACACCAACTTGCCAGCTTGGTAGCGCAGCTAGGTGAAATTGGTCTGTGGACGATGGACTCTCTCTCTTTGGTTTGATGATTAATGGGTTAATGAAACGAGTGTTGACGACTCTCTCAGACCAAGGGGCACTAATCCGGATGTCATTTGCCTCATGACATGCCGTGCTACATAGCTAGATTAATTAATCATGCTATAAGGCCTAGCTGAGGACAAACCGCTGCTCAGTTAGTCAATTTACTGCGATCTTTGCTTGCTATCGCGGTACGCGGATGCGCGGCTATGCCGGCTTATTAAACTGCACCTTATTCTAGATTAGATCTTTCGCACCGTCCGGCACAGGACGTAACACTGGATCGGAGGTAGTTCTAGAGGTTTTCCACAGGTGCTCGCGAAGAGCCCTTGTGTTTAAGCCGCTAGGTGCATTCTTAATAGCGCAGGGCCTGCGCAGGACCGGCCCAATATTTAGTGAGATAGAAAGCCGAGTTTGACCCGCCAGCCTGGGAAACTGGCTGTGGTGAACGGCGGCATCGTCTAGCTGAAAGGGCGGTCATAGGGTAGGGCTTAGAAGCATCACCTGTCGACTGGGCACCGACGGGGAGCTCGGCTCTGCACCACTACAAGGAATCGGCGCCACAAGCTAGGGAGGAAAGTCGGCTGCGCAACGCCAAGGTACGTTTTGTCATGCAGTATGTGGTAGTAGCTTGCAGCCAACCGCTTTGCTCCGACTCTCTTACCTGCAACGCGTAGGATGTGCGCCCATCCTTGTTGTTTTGTTTGTGAATTTGTCGTTTCTGTGACGTATTGTGACTAGCGTCCTGGCTGCGAAAGCTGTGGGCGCTGGTAGGGTGGTTTCCGTGGCTTCGTCCTTGCGAAAAGGCGGGCAGTTATCACGGAGGCTACCCTCTTGTATGGAATTAGGGGCGCGAAGCTCCTGATTTCTGTGATAGTGATTAGATTAGAGCCAGTTGGCATCCCACCCCTGTGACAGGTCACACACTAGAGGTAAAAAGGTTCCTTTCTCTTTTCTATCTCTGTCTGCTGGCAATAGACAACGTGTGTGATGGCTAATAGTAATAATAGAAATAATAATAGATATAATAATGGACTTGGGGGTTGGGATAGTGATGTATCTAGGCAACTTTACTATGCTGTGGCACATGATGGAGGCACAGGGAAAGTAGGTATTTTCTATAGCTGGGTAGACTGCAAGAACTATATAGTGGATAGGCATAGGGCTATCTTTAAGGGATTCAAGACAGCATGGGAAGCAGATAGGTTTATCCAGGAATACATGACACGTCCAGTAGGCTTGCACGTAGAGGCACCACCTCAGGAGATTAGGACTCGCCCAATGCCTAGGGGCCGTAGTTGTGCACCCAATAGTGCAACAGTAGAGAGCAGGACGGGGGACACACAGGCTGTCACAGTCACGTTCAGCCAACTCACTGTCAGCACCCCACCTAGGCAGCCACCTAGTTTCTAGAGGAGTAGAGTACTAATTATAGCTTACTATATATATAGCTACATTAGCAGTATAACGTAGGGCAGTCGCTTGGTTGATTGCTTGTGGGCATGTGCATGGCATTTTCCTCCTTCTTCCTCTCTCCTTCCTTCCTTCTCTTGTGGATGTGGTACTGGTAAACATGCCGCGGGGTAAAAAGAAGATACGCGGCACGGCTAGGAGTCATTCCGAGGAGGGCGGTGTAGACTTGGATAGGCAGGGCAGCCCAGAGTACCAAGTACAGGAGGTATCACAACAGGGCTCGTCCTACCAGCAAGGCAGTCCTATAGGTCACCCAGGTGAGCTGGCTAGTACCTCCCGTGAGCCGCGAAGGCCACGAGGAGCGGATAGGATGGATAATAGCGAGGAATACCAGCCGCAGCGAATGCAGGCTGAGTATAACCAGCTGATGGAACGGGCAGGTGATGAGACCCGGCCCAGATCGAATCCCACGAGTGCAGCCCAGCACCAGTCAGTGCAGCCGCAGCAACGCCCGCCCGGGCAGCCGCAGCAGCACCCAGTGCAGTCCCCACAGCAGCATTCGGAACAGCAACAGCCGTTGTCGCAGCAGTGGCAGCAGCATCCAGTACCGCAGCAGCAGCCACCGCCGCCGCAGCAGCAACAGTGGCAGCAGCAGCCAGTACAGCAGCAGCAGCCACCGCCGCCGCCGCAGCAACAGTGGCAGCAGCCGCAGCAGCTTCCGCCGTTGCAGCAGCAGCAGCAGCCGCTAAGCCAGCCGACCGGGTCGCAGATGTATGGTCCGCTTAGTCAGAACGCGACCTATTTTCACGCGCAACGTGCCCAACGATTACAACATCCCTGGGCGAGCGGTCGACGGGTTTCTTTTGGCAGTGACCTGCAGTCCAATGCGACATCGCTGTGGACCCAGGACGAGGCTAGGGTTCCACCGCCGGTATACGATGAGGCTAGGCCCGCGTCGTCCCATCCGGCGCGCAATGTCCCAGCAGCCGGACCTGCGCGGCCGAGCGTGTCGCATGGCAATAACCTCAACTTGAGTCGCATGGCACCCAGTGATCCTGGCTACGCGCATCCCTCGTCTGTCTGGCTACAACGCAGCGCGACTAGGTCAGCGCCTGCATCGGCAGATGACTCGTTGTCGATCTTTAACGTTCCGCCGTATCGCGCAGTGGGCGGACCTCGGGCCGACGCGTTTAAGGCGCCGCCCATGCCTGACTTTAAACCAGTGCCCAAGCTGCGCGCGACTATGAACCCGAGGTCGCGAGATCGACGAATGGACGCGTATGTGGGTACAGATCTACTGGGCGTGGTGCAACCACAATGGGTGGGAGCTAGCTACCGAGGTTCTTATTTCCTACGTCGTCACCAACTGCATGGATCCCTCAGTGGTCGGCATACTCAACTGTGAGAGTGTCGCGTCGCGCTTGTACCCTCGCACAGTAGAGGAGCTACTAGAGCGCATTGAGCGCAAGCTGGTGCCCCCTGACTGGAAGCTCCACGAGCGTCTGGCTTTTGCCAAGCTACGCCAAGGCACCACACCGTTCCGCGAGTTTCTGACAGAGTTTGAAGCATTCTCGGCTCGCCTTGAGGACTTGACCTGGACCGAATATAGGTCGCGGTTCATTGAGGCGCTGAGTCCGGAGCTCCTAGATGAGGTGCTAAAGCGCTTTGCTGAGATACCGTGGGAGCAGTGGGACACTATACTTTTCGTCCGAGGGTAGTAAAAAGGATCCGAGGCGTAAATTACGAGGTGGTAATTTACGGCACAGACTACTCTTACCGTTTGTATAAGAGTTCGGATCTTTCTCGTAAGCTACGAGTTAGATCCGAGGTAAGATCCGACGTCGTAATTTACGAGGTAGTAATTTACGAGGTAGTAATTTACGAGGTAGTAATTTACGAGGTAGTAATGTACGAGGTAGTAATGTACGAGGTAGTAATGTACGAGGTAGTAATTTACGAGGTAGTAAGGTACGAGGTAGTAATTTGCGAGGTAGTAATTTACGAGTTGGTAATTTACGATCCCGGTACTCGGTCCCGTAGGTTACGACGTCGTATGCTTCTCGCGTACACTACCGGTACTACAATCATGTCGCTATGTCGTTCTGAATTGCAGTACGCATGTCACTTATCAGAATTTCACTTTGATTTCACTTATCATTTCGGTCAACCTAACCCCTAACACCCATTTACCCGGGGGAAAAAAATGAATGGCATTTGCAGCAAGGCTCATGCAAGACGAGTTCCTATTTCATAAAAAATTTCATTATTAAATGCAGGATTACATGTCATGCACAAAAATCCAACGCCTTCACAGAAAATAGCATATCAAGTCTTCTGACGACAATATCAAGTCAATATCAAATTCGTGGCTTCTCTTCGTGGCTTGAAATACTGTTTCCATGCGGTGCTTAGGACAGCTCCGGGGATGTCGGCACCGCACAGAAGCTCCATCCGGGAGCAAGTGCGCCGGGGGAAGATGTTGTACATCCAGAGCTCGATATGTGCGGGAAGCCGTCGTGTTGGAAACCGAGGTGTCTGCACATAATTCCGCGCGCAGGCAGCTTGTGCCTTTACGGGGGAAGACCTGCGACACAAAAACCGTGTCCGGACAATGCAATACGGAGAAATGGCAACGGCAGATGGAGTCGGCTAAGGCCGCTTGTAAGGAAAGTGATTTTTAATGCACGAATAAATGTATAATGCATGCTACATCGCCATCGCTTGGGCGGTGAAAAGACAAGGACCAACCACATGCCCCCACCTACCCTTCGTGCATCCCGCCCTTGACGAGGCACAACCATGTGCCCCCACCTACCCTTTGTGCGTCCCTCCCTTGACAAGAAACAAGCACGTGCACCTATCTAACCTTTGTGCATCCCTTCCTTGGCAAGGAACAAGCACACCCACCCACCTACTCCACATGCATCCCTCCCTTGACAAGGAACAAGCACGATCACCCAGCTACCCACTAGCACGGCAGCAAGGCAGACCTTACAATGGCAAGTGATGTTTATCGGTAGAAACTGTTAGACAACTAGCAAACGAGCCAGCCGGTGAAGAGCAAGGCACGCATGCAAGGAATTTGTCGTTGCCTATGTCTACGCTTGTGTTTGTCACTGCAGTTGAAATCTGCATTTGCATCAGCAGGCCCGATCGAACCCCATGTCGCCACCCGCATTTCCACTTATACTTCACGGCCCCTTATTCTTCTCTTGTGCCTGCCTTTGCCCTAACTGTTACCCTAGCATCTGCCCTTGCCCCTATCCTTTGATCCCCAGTGTTTGCCGTTGCCCTCATCCTTTCCCTAGTGCCTGCCCTTGTCTTCATCTTTTCCCTTGTGCCTGCCCTTGCCCTTGTCCGTTCCCTCGTGCTTGACTTGTCCTAATCTCTTTCCCTTGCGCCTGCCCTTGCCCTTATCCGCTTCCCTTGTGCCTGCCCCTGCCCTTGCCCTTGTCATTTCCCTTGAGCCTGCCCTTTTGGCAAGCACAAGTGCCTTTGTCCTTTCCTTGGCCTTGTGCTTGCTCTTCCAGTTTCCCTTTCCTTTGCTCGTGCGGTTGCCTTTGCTCTTACCCGGGTGCTTGCCCTTGCCGTTTGCAAGCTGCATTATTGTCTTAGCAAGCTAGCAAGTGCAAACTGGCACTGAGCCAGAAATGCAAGCAAAGCAGCCAGTGTAAATAAGGATGGACGGGAACAGTAGAAAGCTAGGGGTGGCAACGGTGCTAGAGCTCATGGCAACAAGGTGGTCCCATTCTTGCTGCATTGGGTGCGTTGCGTGGGTGGGATATTGCGAGAGGGGGACATTCTTGCCTTGGTTGTGTTTTCACATGCACCCGGTGCTTGAATTTATGCGTGCAAGGGTGGCTGGTATCCCAACCAACAGCCTAAGAGGAAAAAGAGTGCTTAGAAAGCAAGAATGACTTAATGTTGGTAATAGCAGTGGCGGCGGCAGCAAAAACTGTTGTTATAGATGCAAGCTACAACACTGCGGATGGTTTCTCACACTAATGTGGATAATGATAATGCATGCCACTTAACGGGACCATATAAACCACAACAAGAATAAATCGTGAGAGCAAAAGAAAGGGGAGTACAAAATGGCCGGCTTACCTAGCTACAGCAAAAAAATTACATGAAAAACAAGATAACTCACCTTTGTCGCAGCAGTGACCATATCAGACAGCTCACAAAAACTTGTTGATCCTTGAAACTTCCTGCTTGAAGGCAGCCACCAACGGTCTGGAGTTTTCACCCCAGTCCTTCTCAACAGCCAAGGAAAAGGGAAAGAGAGAGGAGGGGTGCGGGAGGGACAAGAGAGCGGGGGTGGGAAGGGAGAGAGAGAGAGAGAGAGAGAGAGAGAGAGAGAGAGAGAGAGAGAGAGAGAGAGAGAGAGAGAGAGAGAGGAGAGAGAGAGAGAGAGAGAGAGAGAGAGAGAGAGAGTAGGAGAAGTGCGGGTGGGGGTGGGAGAGGTGGGATGGAAGATTCACTACGTTAGCAGGCGACTAAACTGCTACAATGACACAAAACCACGGAGCTAGGCCCTTCACTCCATCAGATCAGAGTGAAAACCCATGTTGAAACTGGGACAAATGCCATTAGAATGTTACTATGACCGTGGCTAGTAAACGTGAATTGACACCCAGGTTGTGACTTCAACGATTGGAGGCAACCTTGCCAAGTCTCCCAAATGCAGTCGGCTAGACAAGCTTCACAAAAAACGCAGCAAACATGTTAACGTTGCTAATATTCCAACGACGCGCATCCGCAGTCCGGCTGCCAATGAAGTCTTCTTGGTCGCCAGCTGTGCACAGAGGAGTAACCGCTAGAGACGCCAATTTGCGAACAACTCATTACAATTACAAAGCGCAGGAAGCAGATGGCTATGCATCAACAATTACTTCCGCTCGCCCTCGTATTTAGCCAGGTCTATCTGCCCAAACTGGGTAAATGTTTTGCGATCGGTGAAATTGGCACTCTAGTGACTTACTTTCCCAGAAAGTGTCCATTCACACGACAACCGACTCACGCTCACACGTCGTGAGGAGTTGCCGATAGGATAAAGAAGCCGAACGATGAATTGCTGTACATAAATGCCACGCTAACGGCGTCGTGAACTGACTTCTTGCAATCACGATTAAAGTGCCCGGCCCAACAACAAATTGGCGACACACGACCCCGCAACTGGAAAAGAATTCTGGCCACATTGATATACATCGGTTTGATAAAGTAAAACCTCGCATTCGGTTCTGGCTAGCCTCAAACGCATGCGCCTTGAAACCTTTATCCTCCTGGCGGCCACAGTTTCTCGGTTCTCTTGTTCCGTTGGTCGTGCCGCTAGCGTGCCAGCCGCTCCAGTCCCTAAAATTCAAATTCGTGTTGTTCGAGAAAACGTTGTCGGGTCGGCGACGGCACGATGCCGGGCCGGGCTGCATGGGCCATGGAGGGTGGTGGTACACAAATACCGTACAGGTGGTACACAATTGCAGCCAGGACAACAGCGGGCGCTGCGTACCTGCCGTGGGAAGGGGGGGTGGTACACAAATACCGTACAAGTGATACACAATTGCAGCCAGGACAACAGCGGGTCGCTGCGTACCTGCCGTGGGAAGGAGGACAAGTGATACACAAATACCGTACAAGTGATACACAAATACCGTACAAGTGATC
>RPFO01000709.1:32500-67491 GCA_009746045.1 Mesostigma viride | reverse complement strand
TCTCCTTCCTCTTCTCGCGGGGATAGAATAAAGCAAGGAACTCCATGCACTATGGCAAATTTATTTGTGAAGATAACGGACTTAGAGGTAGAAACAGAAATACGGAACGTGCAGCGTGGACGTATCTTTGTCCGATCGAAGAAATCGTTCCCAATCCGAAACGCCTCTACTCCGCGGTCCGAGGTGCCCTGGCCCACCCCTCCAACCACAACCAGCCTCAGTCGGGCGGCCATCAAAATCCGGCCAACACGCCTCCCTCCACCTGACTGCCTTCCGCGCGGACCCGCACGTTACGAGCCTCCCAACTACCATCTTCTCTCACAGGCGCAGTGCTCGCAAAACAAAATCCGTGCAGCCGACCCCAGTCCGTATCGGATCCTCATTCAGGCCCCCATTATCGTCTCGCCCCTGGGCATTGCTCCTCCCCGTTCGGCCGGGGGCAAATATCACAACGTTTCCCTCCTGACGGACGACACGGCTTCGTCACCCAGACCCAAACGAAAACCGAGCTCCCGAGGCGGCGGGTCCCCTCAACCGGGTCCCCATGAATCCATGACGAGCCTCATTCCCATCTTGCTCCCGACACGACCGCCGCCGTAAATCCCTCCGGGAACGCCCTGCTCCTCGCTTTTCGGCTACCTAGTTAACAGGCCGCGAGACCTGCCCTTGCTGGCGATCCCCATCCTCATCACGGCCGGCCCGCCGGCCGTTACCTCTTGGGTAACACGCTGCCGAGCCTCTTCCTCCATCTCGCTGCCGATCCCCCTCCTCATCCCACAGAATACCCTGCGGCCCCACCCCTCCTGCTCGTCTCCCTCTCTCCCCTCTAGTAACAATTGGCCCTCGCCCGTCTGCTAAGCTCCTCCCCCCTCCTGTCCTCTCTCTCTCTCTCCCAAGCCCTCCCGCGCACCAATGCAACCTCTGGCGTCTCTCTCCTCCCCTCCGCCCCTGCTGGCTCTCGTCGCCTCTCTCTCTACTCCTCTCCCTGCCTAGCTTACATCACTCTCGGCCTCTACGTCCTCTCGCTCTTCCCTCTCGCCCTTACCCCCCCCCCCCCCCCTTTTACAAACACATAATTCTGGCCAACGTTCCACGCTGCTCTCGACTCCCCTTCCTTCCGCACATAGAACCCCGCACCGATTGGTGGATAGTGTCCGACCACCTCGATGTCTCCCCACGCCTCGTCGTTTGCTTGCTCCTTAACTGGGAAGGCATACATCTGGCAGACACTGACCAAGCAGTTGGTACCTTTCCCCCCTGTTGTGTCCCACCCCAGTTCGTATTCACTGGCCAATACGTCTCCTCAAAAACCCCCGACGTGCGGCCCATCCCTTCCCCCCCTTCCAGCTCCTTCCCCGCCCCTTGCTCGCTCCCCCTTCCCCTTCTGTCGCCCCGGTGCGCTCCACTTTCTAATGCCTGCCCTTCCTTGCCTCTCCCCCTCCCGCGGGCCTCCGTCTCCCATCGTTCGCGTCGAAATATGCGCTCAGCTAATCTATGTTGCCTCCTCTTCCCTGTGATAAGGACCAGACTCCTCGTCTCCTCCTCGTACCTACCTGTCATTGCCCCTCTCCTCGTCACTCCCGTCCCTCCTCATCCGTCCCTTGCATCCTTTCTCATCCCCTCATCTTCCTCCTTCTCAAACTCATCCCGTTCCTTCCCACTTCTTTCTCCCTCCTTAAGTTCTCTCACCGAATCTCTTCATTCATCTCATCTTCAGACGAAGAATTCCGTCGGAAAGTATTTGAGGCCTTCCCACCCATCTCAACAGCCAAATTTGATAAGGCGGCCAGGCGCTTCACGGGATATGGCGGCTCCGAACAACACAGAACTCTGCAGGGTCCTAAAAAGGCGTTGGTCATCTTGTCAACCACATCCACCGACCGGCTCAAATGCGGGAGGGTTTTTGGAATGTGCTCTCTCCGGGGAAGCAGGCTCCACTGCGACCGCACGTCCGGTGGCCAGGCGTGCAGGCCACAGCCGCCCGGCCGCACACAGGAGCCCCCCAAACGCACCCGTCTCACACCAAGCCGTGGGGTCGTCCTGCACCGGACGCGGCCAGGGAGTCCCGCCACCGACGACGCCGCCACCCGCGGCCGGAGGCCCGCCGCCGCCGCCGCCGACCCGGCCCCCGGCGCCCGCCGGGCACACCGACACAGTGGGCAGCCAAAGACCAAACGGGGAAGCGAGCACCGAACGCCAAGCGGCCCACGCGTGGAGCCGCGAAGCCCGACAAGCCCGCATGCCGGACGACCCCCCAAACGCCGGATAGCCAGCCGCAAGGGAGCCGGCCCCGGCCTCAACAGGCGCCTCCCAAGCCGGAAGCGGCCTGAGGCGCAGAGCAAGGCAATAGTTACGGCCGCCGCCGATCGTAATACCCGAAGGCCCTTTTGCATCCTTCGACCCGATGCCGCAGCGCTTGTGTTACCGTCAAATGTGGGGATGTGCCCGCGGAACAAAGAAAGACGAAACGAATTGGGGTTTGTCGAGAGTGATCCCTCAGGCCCTTCCTTGGTAAGATCAATTGTTAATAGGACCCTAAGGTTCGGCCCCGCGCCGTTTTCGTCCTGCGTTTTCTTGCCATTTTCCAAAGCGGCCGAGCCGCGAGGAAGACCGCCGAGCGCCCGGGAGCCCCCCATCAAGCCGAGGCCGCGGACACCACTGTCGCCAAAGAAGTTACGCCTGTCGTTGAAAGTGGCATGCGAGCCAAGCCGGCGGGCTCCTCGTGCTTGTCACCATTGTGATTTATATCAACAGATATTTCCCTATAGTTACGGCCCGCCGTCGTTTCTGTTGCTTCTCTGTCGTTTAAAATAATCTAATCGAAGTTTTTACCATCGTTCGCTAAAACAAATTACTTTAAATCTGCACCCGGTAAACCACACCCCCTCGAAATGACTCCATGGTTGCAGAACAAATGTGAAAGAAGAAAAACACAAAAAAATGCTTCGGAAACCACAGCAAAAGGAAAGCCGATGACAATTTAGAGACCCTCGGAGGATGTGCCGGAGTTGGTTTCTTCTATGGATGACGAGTTTGAATACTCAAAAACATCAGGGGAGCAAGTTCTTGAGAAGCATGGAAGGTGTTTGTGACAAACGCGTTTGTGGAATGGATAAAAAAAAAAACTATTCCGAGGAAAGTAACTGTTATTATAAAATAATAAAATTAGTTTTATGAATTTTTTGTTCGTTTTTCCCTGAAAAAGATGGAGTCCGAGATCGTGAATGAAGTCTACGGAAGCGTCCTTCAAAACGTTTTCAAACAAGTTCGCTTTCTGTCGCGTGTCATATTCGAGGAAGTTCGAGTCGCGCAGGAGAGGACAGGCCGCCACTTGGCCGTTTTATTGGCGTTTGATTCGTTCAGCCAAATGGAGAGAATTATGTACGCCCAGCTAGCTGATATGAACTTCTGTATTCAAGAGGGTTTTTTCAGACCACAGATGGATCTAAGAGTGCCCATAGACCCAAGGACGGAGTTCCGCCTTTTGGTGTCGTTCATTACAAAGGGGCCAAAGATAGAGTTGGGGGAAGAGGAAGGGGCTCAGCTTGGGTGCACCTACGGGCGCGCATTTACCCGAATGTTACGCATTCTCTGCGCGTGAGGGCTGATGCATGTGTAGGGGCAGTACCCCTCAACATGAACTTTTTCTTGCTCTCTGACCCGATCGTGAGGGATGGGATCGCATGCGTAGTACGCGAAAGTGCTCCAAGGAGGGGTGTGGGTGCGAAACAGGACCTCATATCAAGTGGTGTAGAGGATGTAGGGATGCCAGATATTGCAGTGAGGAGTGCCAGCGTGCGGACTGGAGTAGGCATAAGGATAGATGCGAACGTCTGAGGCAAGCGAGGGAGGTGCTGGCAGGGGTGAAGTGGGGGGTTAACGTGACGACGATACTGGATAAAACTATGGGGTCTGATGTCGACTTCTCCTTCAACTTCCACGACGGCTCTGCCTCTTAGAAAAACTTGAAATGTAGAGTAATAACTTGTTTATATGATGTTATTTTTAATAAATTAATGTTTATAACGTATCATTTTCCTCCTACGCGCAGGAAATGGTGGAGGTTAAGGAGAGTTTGGCCAAAAGGCAAAGGACCGACACACTTCGACATAATGGAAGGAGTCTTCCATTGTACATCAAAAAAATAGTCGAGGATTACTGGCTCGCTTCCGATTCGACTCCTCGTCCGAGTCCGGTGATACCGGACAGTGTCAAAGTCTGGAAGGTTTCAGCACATCAATCGCACATTGAATAGATAATGTTTTATCGCCATATTGCTGTTCGACAAGTTGCGCCTTGGGGCGTTTCTTTGCGCCAAATTTAAACCTTCGTATTAATAAACAAGTACAATAAAAAAATTTCAAAACGTTTTTTGAATTTTATTTTCCGGGGCCGGTATGTTATCGTAACTTGTCGCAGATGTCCGGTTCGACGGAAGATTCGTCCGATTCGTCTAGTCACCTCCTGATGGAGGATTGGCAACGACTTCAACAACACCAAGCGGTTGCCACTGTCATTCAGAGTGTTGCTCGCTCAATAGGGGCGCCGCGCAAGTGTGATGTGTCCACTTGCAAGAAAACCGCTCTCGGATTTGACTTGTATTGCCGAAAGCACGAAGAACATTCTCGTCACATCGAAAATGCCCTCAGTCGCGGACTTGGAATGGCGGGCGCCCTCGGACCTGGATTGGCGGGGGGGCCCTGCGACTTCGCCTGGACATGACTGCCGGAGAGGTCTTGGGTGTAAATTTTGATTTCACCAGGGGAGACGAGTATTTCCTTGAAGATTGGATAGTCAAAGACTCCGCGACAGGTGCGGACTTGGCAAAGGGAGGCTACGTTGCCGGCGCCCAAGAAAATGGTTGGAGTAGCTTGAGATGCTTTTTGATGACGACACCTTTTGCCGACTCGCGTGACACGGATGTAAGCGAACTTTATCGGCGTATGTGTTTTGCACTCGCCGACATTCCGCTGATAACTCAACGAGAGTTCGATTTTCGCGTGGAAACAAAAGCCAAAGCGATTGTATCCGGCGTGAAGGCGATTGTGGAGGAGGAGCAGGATTCTCTGTGTGCAGAGTATTTGGAGAGAGTGGCCCCGATGAAGACTAGGAGGTCCGAAATCTATCCTGACACCGGCAACAAGGAGGCAAAGTTGGTGGCCGCCAAAGAAGAGATGTTCGCTCGTGTCGATGAAATGGCGGCGAAAGAGGTTCCGAGAGTTCGCTCGATCGGTTGTTGCAAAACCTGCAGAGAGTGGAACGAGTCGCGGGACAGTCTATATTGATATGAGTTGCGCCCGCCGGCGTTTCTCTGGTGTTGAATGCCCCCCCTCTACATACACATTATATTGTCTGGACATTCGTATGTAGTGACAATCGTAGTCGATGTGATTGCCATTCGTTTGTACGTAGAAAGTGGTTGTTGAGGAAGTTGCGCCCCAGGGCGTTTCTTTGTTGCATTTTCTTCAAATTTTAGCTCGCATAAATAGATGAAGATGACTTAATAAATGCCAGTTTTTTTTAATAATATAAACTACTCGCGGCCGGTATGTTCTGGTTTCGCAGATGTCCAGTCTGACGGTCGACATAAGGGGACGTCCATATCAGGACGCTGTTTTCCGGATTTTTGAGAAGGATCCCGATAAGAAGTGCCGGGATAGGAAATGTAAAAAGCTGTCAATTACCGACATGGGTCTGTGTGGGGAACACATCGTAGCTTTCGGAAAGGACATGATTTCCCGTCATCTGCAACAATACGTTGACAACAATTGTGTGGGAGGGGCGCAGATGGACGTCCTTCTTGAGGATGGAGTGGACGGAGCCAAAAGGGCTGTAATTCGGCTGTCGGAAATGGATGATGACAAAGAGGACGTGAACATTCGCCTTAGGAGGCACGACGACAACACGGCCGATTGTGTGTTTGGGTCTGGAGGAATGGAGGATGAGAGCCAGGTCTTCCATGATGCCGCGGAGAAGGTGGTTGAATGGATGATGGGTTGGTCAAATCTTGACGTTCGCATATTCAACCGTCTGACGTCTGATTTCCTTCTTAGGGGAAGTTTCAAGATGGTTGACCGTGCAAGGCAGTCCAGGAACCAGCTATCCCTTTCCATGGCCAGTCCGATCGCACGCATGATTAAGGAGGGCCCTCTTCCGCGCAACCTTGCCTCGAGATTTCGAAAATACCATGAAGGGTCCGACCGAAAATCAGCAGCGATTTCCCATTCGCGAACCACTTATGGGTCGACGGAGTTGGTAACCGAATTTTTTTGCATTTCCTTGCCAAATGATTCTTTATGAGGGACATAGAGTTGTTTGTATAGAGAGTGAATTGACGAAAGTTGCGACGGCGGTCGCATCTTTTAGTGCGTCGTTCTCTTGTTATGAATCTCTGTTCTTTCTGAATTATAACGTTGTTTGTACCTTGACGTAATGATGCATTTTTTGTATTGAGTTGCGACGTGGGGCGCATCTTCCTGCTGACTCGTATGATTTTTCCAATTTTTTTGTTTTGTTGTTGCAGATGGAAAAGGGCGGCCCTACATCGCAGGTGGTCGGCGACTCTCCCCCTAAGGGGGAAGCGTCTGAAGGGCAAGCAGTTCAGGCCCAAGGCGCCTCCTCACAACAGCCTCCTCACAAGCGTGCAAGGGAGGGGACGCCGCCCCCAATGGTGGAATCTGGTGTCAGCTTTGCCGCGGTCACTGGGAAGGATGAGTACCACGGTGGTCTTGAGATGGTGGACGATCCGGTTAAGCGGATTCAGATTGAGCGGTTTGAGCGACTCGCGAATGGCACTCGTGAACAGCAATTCGCGCTGTACCAAGACATCCTTAATGACAAACCTGAAGTCGCCAAGGTGCCTTATACCTCCAAGCGCACATTCATGCCTCGTTTCGAAACCCTGCTCCAGCAGGAGCTAAGGTTGCGTCGGTTGGCTCAGAATGCGCCAGAGACAGTAGCCGCCGCGCCCTCCCATGCCGCGCCTGCCGCAGTAGCCCAAAAGAGGGGGAGAGTGTGCACGAGTCGGCCGCAGTGCCCTCAACCGCAAGGGATCCCCCGCGACTTCCAAGCCGGTCGCGACGGGCGATATGCCCCCGCCGCGGCAGAGGGGAAGGGGGAAGGGGGTCGATGGAGGGGAAGTCCTCGATGTTTTCGATATGACGCTGGGCAATTTGGAAGGTGGCGGGCCGATCTTCGTAAGTCTCCGCCCATTAAATTGATGTCGTGAAATACAATACGCATTTTTTTGCAATATTCGCCAGACATGTCATTTCCGACAACTAAGCGGATTTTTAATGGACAATCGCGTTTGCTATTTTTACAGGGAAGTCCGTTCGAGCAGCAAGAGGGCGGTGACAGGAGGGGAAGTGGATCTTACGGTGGTTCCACTGCAGAGGGGGGAAGGGTAAGTTACCGTTGACTTACAAATGAAAGTTTAGGTTCGTCCTCAATGGACAGAGTTACGACGGCCGGCGTTTCTCTACACTTTTCTTACATTAAAAATCTTCCGTTGATAATGTTCTTGCAGGAAGCCGGTCGTCAGGGTGGGGCAAATCTCCAGGGAGAGGGGGCTATCGCTGTCGGTGAGCCTGTGTCAGAGGGCGCGGGTGGAAGCGACGGCGATACTGCGAAAATGACACGCTTTAAGGAGCAAGCGGATGCTTATCAACTGAAGAAGTTGGCAAAGTGGGTTGTGGCCGAGGTGAGAACGGAAACAGCCCCACCTGAGGTACGGAACCAGATGATGACTCTCCATCAAGTCGCTGAGTTGATCGTGAAGAATGCGTGCCGCCCGATGGCGCCACACAGCCTGAGGAGATCCCGAGCGCCAAGGCCTTGATAAAGTGGATGCAGGAGAACCTGTTCGAGGGCAAAGGAAGGAGAGGAAGTGTAAACTGTTGACGGTGACGAGGGGACGCCAAGACTCTGATCAAGATGTTGAAGGAACACGATGCCCGCCGGGACAAGTCTCCGAAGATCGCGAAGGGGTCGAAGAAAGCGGCTGAAGCAGCAGCGGTTGAGGGGAATGAGGTAAGTCTACCTCTGTTGTGAGGGGGGCTTTGTTCTTGAGGTCCACGTTTCATGTAGGTTGCGACGGCCGGCGTTTCTTAAGTGTGACACTTACTTCCTTTTGACTAACACTTACTTCCTTTCCTGATTTCGCATCGTTGAGGGAAATGAGCCAAGTGTACCTCTGTTGTGAGGGGGGCTCTGATCTTGAGGTTTAGGTTTCATCTAGGTTGCGACGGCCGGCGTTTCTCAAGTGTGACATTTACTTTATTCCTTTCGGTTATGCTTTCCTGATTTTTTCATCATTGTTAGGGGAACGAGGTAAGTACCTCTGTTGTGAGGGGGGCTTTGATGTTGAGGTTCAGGTTTCATGTAGGTTGCGACGGCCGGCGTTTCTCAATCGACATTTACTTTATTCCTTTTGGTTATGCTTTCCTGATTTTTTCGCATCACTGCAGTACGTGCAGGCCGAGAGGGCGACCCACGCGGCCATCCTGTACTCAATCAGCCTCGACCAGCACGCGCGCCGCGAGAACATGAAAATAGATAGTACGTGGACTGCTGCCGTCGACGAACACCAGAAGGGACTCTCCGAAGCACTTGCGACCTACAAGGGGAAGGCGCTGAAGGGAAAGGGGAAAGGAAAGGAGGTGGAGGTTGCGGATGCTCCCGTGTCTCTGCTTGAGAAATGGGAGAAGTCCCCGGTGTCGCAGGATGATGATGACATCCTGGATGTGAACGATGAGATCGCGAAGGGCAAACGGTTGCGGAAGCAGCTTGCCGTTCAGCCTCGGGACCTCGATGAGATGTCCAAAGCCTTGGTGCATCGAAATCGGGTGTGGACAAGGAACCTGTTCGTGGGGCCTCAGAAGCTCCTCGCACGAGACTTGCATCTGTCTAGAGCCGAGCAGAACGCCACCATTTTTGCAAACTCGGAGTCCGACTACGGCCACGACAAGCTGGTGATTC
Source organism: Mesostigma viride (assembly GCA_009746045.1). Taxonomy (NCBI): domain Eukaryota; kingdom Viridiplantae; phylum Streptophyta; class Mesostigmatophyceae; order Mesostigmatales; family Mesostigmataceae; genus Mesostigma; species Mesostigma viride. The sequence continues at coordinate 58,512 of RPFO01000709.1, read as the reverse complement.
CTGTGTGGCGGTACTCGTTCCAGTTTTTGGCTGACCGGTGCCCCAACACTTTTCATGACTGGATGAAAAAGGAAGGCACCCAGCGTCAGCTCGCGCAACTCTTCGGGGAGATGGGGGGGCACGGACAATGAAGGCTGGCTACGCTCGCGCAATGACTGACAAAGAGATTGATATCTACCTGCGAACGAGCTCGGCCAAGGAATGGCCGAAGCTGCTTCCACCGCGGTTCTGACAGGACGGGCCGATTTGCTGGACGATCTTAAGCCCGTGGACGTGAGAAAGGCCGCGCTTTTGGACAGTTTGTGCAAGTCCGCCTGGGAGATGGCTCCATTCGAGAAGAAGCCACCGTTGCCGCCAGCCATTTGCGGCTTTCTCGTGCTGGACGGGAACCACTTTACCACACTCATCAAATCGGTGAAATTCGAACTGGTCCCCAATATGACGGTGGACCAAAGATCTGTGTGGTACCAGGCAATGCTGAATGGTTTCATGAAGGCGGAAAAGCTCAGGGTCGTTGCGCGGGGAGGGAAGGAGCAGGAGGTCACGAAGACCGTGGCCGCGGCGAAGCTGGAGGAGTGGGCAACTGATTGGACGAATTTCGGGGGGGTGGACGTGCAGATGCTCAAGGGTGAGACCATCCTGCCGACCTGGTGGCAGATCCGTGAACAGAAGGTAAGCCAGGTTGCGACCGCCGGCGTTTCTATAAGTGGTTTTCTTGTGTTAATTTCAGTATGCCATTAGTTCGGTCAAGATGCGACCGCCGGCGTTTCTATAAGGGGTTTTCATGTTCCACCTTAGCATGCCATATTTTGGTCAAGATGCGACCGCCGGCGTTTCTGTCAGTCGTATTCTTGTTCTCAGTTGAGTTGTGCTTATTTGGGAGGACTGTCGATGTGTCTCTGCGCGTTGTTGCCCTACGGGATGCAGGTTACCGAACAAGTCGGCAAGATGATCGAAGTTGTCAGGCAGCTCGGGAACGCCATGAACGCCGAGGACACAGCCCAAGCCAAGGCAACGTGGGGCTCAGCGCTGGGGGATGTGCACCGGGCCTACCAGGCATATGGACCCGTCAAGAGAGGGAAGGGCGTGTCTCTCCCAACTCCTCTGTACGGCAAGATCTGGGCGATTGTGAAGCCCTTTTGGCAGAAAGGAGAGCAAGCCAAGGCCGAAGGGGACGGCGCAGGCGACAAGGCAGGGGCTGAAGAGACGGACAAGTGGGGGCCGGACCAGAAGAACTTCATGCAGCGCTGGCTGTTCTGGTGTGAGGACCCTTTGAAGCCCGCTGTCGACGGCAAGCCGGCGATCGCACAGGATATCGCGGCTCGGCAAGACTTCCTTGACACGCGCCCTAAAGACAAGGCGCACGAACTGTCCATTTTCACCGCGCATCGGGAACTTGCGAGTTTCCAGTACTTCGACAGCCTGATCCAAGCGCCGATCATGTCCTGTGAGGCCCCTCCCAGCAACCTGATAAAAATAATGGAAGTCGCCAAGAATTTGATAGAGGCGGCAAAGCAATTCGCCCACATCAAGTTCCTGGAGAACCCCGAGCTGATGGCCGCTTGCAAACAACTAAACGGGACTTTCGACCCCGTATTGGTGAGGGAGCACGTGTTTGGCGTGAAGCTGAAGGGCACCTTCGCCACGGACCTCGACAAGTTCATCGCCGACTGCCGCCTGACCAGAGACTTTTGGCGGGTGGTCGTCACGGCCATGAGGGCGATCATTCTCACGCTGAGGGACCTTCCGCCGGCTAAAAGGAAAGTGGTCGACCAGAAGGACTGGAAGTTCCCGAGAGGGCTGCTCGCTTCCCACCCCCGTCATTTGTATGACGATTTGGGGGTGAAGACCAAACATCTGCTGGGTGTGCCACAGGAGGCGGCGGCGGAGGTCGAGAAGGAGGTCGAGGAGGCGGCGGAGGAGGGGACTACCAAGGCCAAGAAGGGGTGGAAGGAAAGGTTGGAAGCCTACAGCGATTGGAAGGGGGTGAGGATGGGATCCGACTGGATCGCATACAGGACAATGACATGGAAGGAAAACGAAAAAAGAAAGGATCTGGTGGTGACGAAGGTGGTGGACGAGTTGTGCGCGGGGAATTACAAAATTCCTCGGTCGCTGGAGGACCAGGCGTTTGCTGTGCTGGACCTGGCAGCTGACAGCAACGAGAAGTGGAGGAACCTGCGCAAGTGGGACGCAGACTGCATTCCGGAGGAGAGCAACATTCCCAAACCCTCCTCGCATTTGAGCCCGGTCGTGTGGGATGTGGTTGACAAGATGACCAACGCCCTTTTTAGGGGACCCTGCAGAGTTCTGCTGGTGTTCGGGGAGCCCGCCCATATCCGCCGGTGGAAGCGCCTGGTCCGCCTTATCAAATATTGGCTTGTTGAAGATGGGTGGGAAGGCCTCAAATACTTTTCCGACGACGATTCTTCGTCTGATGAGGATGATGATTCGGAGAAGGGGGAAGAGGGGGAGGCGGATGAGGATGAGAAGGAGGAGGATGAGGAGGAGGAGGATGAGGAGGAGAGGAGGAGAGGAGGACGAGGAGGACGAGGAGGACGAGGAGGACGAGGAGGACGAGGAGGACGAGGAGGAGGATATTGCTGAGGGGCACCCGCCCGGGATGGGTGAGGGGCAGGCGGAGGGGGAGAAAGGGGATGGGGATGGGGAGAGGGAGGAGGGGGGAGGGGGAGAGGGACGGGGGAGGAGATGGAAGGGGAGGGAAAAAGCGCAGTCGGGGTGATGGAGGCTTGCGTGATGAGACAATGGGGGGGGATGAAGACAACAGGGGGGGAGGTAAGCGCCAGCGTGCTGGTGAAGGAGACTCGAGGCCTGTCGTTGGAAACGCCGGCGGGCGTATCTGTGACGAGGAGGGGGATCGCCAGCGGGAGGGAGGCTCGCGGCCTGTTACTGGAAACGCCGGCGGGCGTATCTGTGATGAGGAGGGGGATCGCCAGCAGGAAGGAGGCTCGCGGCCTGTTACTGGAAACGCCGGCGGGCGTATCTGTGATGAGGAGGGGGATCGCCAGCAGGAAGGAGGCTCGCAGCGTGTTACTGGAAACGCCGGCGGGCGTATCTGTGATGAGGATGGGGATCGCCAGCAGGAAGCAGGCTCGCGGCCTGTTACTGGTAGCGCCGGCGGGCGTTCCCGATTTACGGGAGGCGGTCGTGTCCGACAGATGGGAATGAGGCCTCGTCAGGATTCATGGGGACCCCCGGTTGAGGGGACCCCCGCCCTCGCCTCGGTTTCTTTGGGTCTGGGTGACGATCCCGTACCGTCGTCAGGAAGGACGGTTGTGATGACTTTGCCCCCCCGCTCGACGGGGATGGAGCAATGCCCGAACACGATACTGCTGAATGAGGATGACGATCCGGAGCCGTCGGCTGACACGGATTTTGTTGCGAGCACCCCACTGCAGAAGAGGGTATTGGAGGCTCGTAACGTGGAGGGTCCGCCGACAGTCTCAGGTGGAGGGCCGGCGTTTGCCGGATTGATGCGCCCGACTGAGGTGGTCGATGTTGAGGCGCCGCCAGGGACATCGACCGCACCGTTGACCGCATTGACGGATATCTTCGATCGACCAAGGATGCCCTTCCACGCTCCAACGGTACATTCGGCCGGTAAATTTCATTTTCAATAAACGAGTTTAATAAGTACCTTAATATATTTCTACATAAGTTTTTTTGCATCAGTCCATGGCTTCATTGATTTCTCACACGACCCTTCCGTATTCATGTTAATTGGCATCTGCTTACGTGCAGGGAAAGGCGAAGAAGAAACTCCAGTTCGGTTTCCCCGTGGATCCGCGTCTGGGACTGTGTCCGGAGAGGCCGGCCGTGTTGTTGGCCAGGCCGCGGTCGGCGAACCAGTTGCACAACCGGGGGCGGGAGGGGACGAGCTCCCACCCAACGCACCAACCACGCACCAGCCTTACCGTGCGGTCAGCCAGAAAAAACGTACGAAGAGTTGATGGCAGAGGCGGCGGCTGCGCAGGGGCAGAAGGCAAAACGTCGGGGAGGGGGCAGGCGAGGGGCGGGGCAGGAGACGGAGGGTGCCGACGAACCTGCACAGCCGCAGAAGGGTGGTGGTCAGGGCAGAGATGCGACGGCCGAAAACCGAATCAGGGACGTTCGGCCGGACGTCCGGATGCGCTTTATGGATGGCGCGAAACTGAGTCGCGGAGGTTGGAGTTCGAAATGGGTAGACGACGTGTGCATAAACTGGGAGCACAAGTACCCCAAGAAGGAAGATTTTCCGCTCTTTGGCACCCTCCTGGGCAAAGAGAGGGAGAAGGTGGTGATCAGATGGTTTGATGAAGGGCACGACCTCGGTTGGAGTAATGAGTGCGAGCAAAAGTTTCGTTTCCCTCTGAAGTTCGCTAGAGAACATGTTACTCTCCTGAAGGAAGGCGCCAGCTGGGACAACATTCCTTCATATCGACCTGGCAAGCGATGATGGGCGAGGACTTTGCACGAAATCGCGTTTTGCACGTAATTGCCCACCGCAACGTGGAGAAATGCAGATGTACATAGTAGTTGGTTCAGTGACCGTGACTTTGGGCAGTTTAGTAGTTGGGGTGACGTGTCCAATGTATATATGGTGGGGCGCGTCCAAGGGGGTCCACGCTGATTGAGCACTTGCATGTGTTCTTTCAACATATTCGGACATGTATGAAATGAATAAATTGTTTGAACGATTGCAAATTGATTGATTGAAGAATGAGATACCATTAATAATTGAAAAATGTAAAACCTCATTGTGAATTTGTACTTCAAACTTTCACATGCATGCCCCAAATTGTGCATTTGTGCAGGTTTTAATTATGAGAAGTAGCATTTCTCTACAAATATTGAGAAATTTAGGGGCACTTGGGGTTGTTGGCCATGTTCATTCATGATAAAATGGACTTTTTATGCTGTAAAATCATATTCCACTAGTCCAAAACGCTGCTTTCATGACGTCAAAAGTACCAGCAATGGCCCTAGGTTGGAGCAGTAGATGTTGGGGACGCCCATATGCCCCTTCTCGACGTCAAATTTTTTGATCAGGGATATGTGCTACACTACTGGATCGCGTAGTATCTCCGCACATCTGACCCCTGTGATGCCAGATCTCCTTTGCGGACGTTCTGAGCTTGGCACTGGATTCGTTGTCGATCCACATCGTCGCGTCGCTGCAGCAACACTATATGTTTTCTGGGATACGCGGGCTTTTGGTTCCCGCCGCACATTTGTTAAGTGCTGTCCTCCGGCTTTTTGCCTTTGCACCGTGTGCAAGTTCTTGGACGTTTGGAATCATGGCATGGCTAACGTAATGACTGACTATAGCTAGACCTTTTCAGTGGTTTTCCATTTGCGGGCATTTCCTCATAATTAATTAATTAATTAATTAGAAACATAACTCCGTTGGGAGTATCTGTATAGCACATATCCCTGAGAAGGGGCATATGGCTTTTAATACATTCTATAGGCTACTTCCTGCAAGGGTGGGAATGTAAACTACCCCTGCGATCTAGGTGCGCCAGGGCACCTGCACCCCCATCATTGCATGATCTATCAAGTTATGCCCAGCTAAGGGGGAGCCTGTCATGTGGGGGAAGATCATCATAGCTATACAATTAAGAGCAAGCTAGGGCATGGCTTCTCAACAGAGAGCATCTCTCTGCATAGGCATAGCATGGCTAAGTCAACATCCATGGGAGGTCCCACCATTATAGGCATTAATTAATTAATTAGGAACATAACTCCGTTGGGAGTATCTGTAGCACACAGCCCAGAGAAGGGGCATATGGCCTATAATACATTCTAAGCTACTTCCTGCAAGGGTGGGAATGTAATAAATAACACTTGCTCTAGGTGCACTAGGGCACCTGCACCACCCAGAGTCTCGGGCAACACCCAGCTAAGGGGAGCTCGTCATAGGTGGGGAAGATCAGCATATAGCTATACAAGAGCTAGGGCATGGCTTCTCAGCAGAGAGTGACTCCCTGCATGGGCACTGCATAATTAAGGGGTCCGGACACACCGGAATTATTTCGCGCCAAAAAATTCGCGCCGGTACCCGGCACGTGAAATTGTGGTGCACGATGCGCGTAACCCTTGCGCCAAGTTGGCCATGGCGACGTGCGTTAGGTAATAAATGCAGTAATATGGCAATAAGACCGCAGAAAATTATGCAGATGCGTCAAATCAAAGTTTCATCATGATCTTGCGTAGCCGAAGATGCATTATTGACGAGATCGATGCCATTTTTCATCCGCGTTTGCGAGGGGGTCTGGCCCGGAAATCTTGCCGCAACGAATAAGCAGCAATACATGCCTACAGCGATAATTACAAAGGTTCTTAGTCCCTAGCGATGCAGAAAGCAACGTTCATTAACGGGGAGATTGAAAATGTTAAAGAACCTTTTATTTTATTACTTTTCCTCGTCATTTTCGGAAAGAAAACGCCAGGTCCTGCTTTATGCGCTGTCAACCCGTCCATGGGTGGCTGGCATTTCTTGCGCGCCTTGTCAGGAAAGATAGCATGCCATTGTACGTCTATTATCCAGTGGTTACCCCCGAAGTCTATTGCGTTTAGAAATCCCTTTATTCTAAGCTTTCAGCACGGTTTCCTGGAAGGGTGCGTTGTTTTGTTCGCCGCTTGCTGCATGCACGTCTCTAGTTTTCCGGCAGCTTTCAACCGATTCGCTTACGTTATGCGTGGCAAGCTCTGAAATCCTGTCTAGGATTGGGTAATATCAAGGTAAGCTGCTACGTTAATGTAATGATATATGGAAGGATTTGGATGGCAGAGTGCTTATATTGCATATTCAACACGTACCCCGGCATGCCTCGAGGGCGGCATGCAACAAGCTGGCGAGCATATGAACCGTGCGTCTCAACGTGCTGGGAAACAAGGTGGCTATACTTCTCTTGCTGGCCATGCTTTGTATATGTGTAAGCTATGCTTACGTGTGTGTCCTCTTTAGATTTGTGGATCACAGCCACTATGCTTCACAATCAATGTGCTCTCAAGGATGCTAGCCATGCTTATGAGGATGGCTGCAAGCCATTTCTCTTATGGCTTTGCTGTATTTTGTGTTTGCGCTTACAGTTCTGTTTTGTTGGTTGGTTTTTGAACGGGGTGCAATGTGAACCTGCAGGGTTAGAACATTGTGTTATTATTGCTGGTTGATTGAGGCATCATCCTCTACTCTAAGTCAGCATAGCACGTGTAGATGAGCATGCTGTTTATGCACCTTATTGTTGAGCATGGTTTACAACCATGGTGAGGTGTGGGGTGTGGCTAGCATGTACGAGTCACCCATCTAATCCCACATGTTTCTGTTGCTATTGAACGTTGCTTGGGCCTCTAAACATTTCTGTTATTACCAATGAAGATTGCCAACTATGCTACCATAGTGTGGTGCTGCATGCTATGAATGACCTCTCTAGTACTCAAGGCTCATGCTCAGCTTGATCCTGCATTTGGTGGCTGTTTGTATAACTCAATTGGCAGCCGTCTATGTTAGGATTCTGATGATTTGTGGTGGGCAGGTGATGAAAAGGGTTATGTTTGAGCTCATGCCAGTCTATACTAGGGTTGAGGGGTGGCAGTTGAGGACACTAGTTTATGCCATCAGTCTAGCTCAGAATGACCTGAATTTTGATTCCAAGATAGTTTGCATGATAAATAACTTGCTGGCACCTTGTTTGCCCCACTTGGTGGTGGGCAAGGTTGTGATTGGTGCAGCCATTTGGAATAAAACCGTATTTTCGTGCATTTTTTTTTTTCATACAAAAGAACATAACTGTTCACATACGTGGTCAGAATGAGCTGAAAATTGGTCCCATTGATATTCCCACCCTGTGGAAGTTATTTTTGACTCCCTGGGCCCAACCCATGCGTATTTGATTTGATTTTTTTTTTTAGTCACAAAAAAGACGTATTTTTCGGTAAACTGCATAAGTATGCCCAGACGTGCGATTTTGGTGCTGCAAATTAGCTCCATTCTTTGGTCTGGGTGGGGATTTGACAAAAATGTGGTGTTTGGTCCACAAGTGTGGGGGGGTTGTCCTAGGCAATCCGTGCTGTTAGGGGGTGTGCGCGCTAAAAATAGCTCCGTGCACATGTATGGTGATGGACCTTGAACTCAAAAAGTAGCCAGATGCATGCCCAAGGGTCATATTTATGGCCCCCCATCATAATTTGCATTGCCAGAATGGGTATTGAGTGCAAAACATGTGTATTCAATTTGGGGGGGTTCAGGTGTGTCCGGACCCCTTGCATAAAGCTATAGGCATCATCTGGAGTGTGGCTCATCATCATAGGCACACATGTACATGACTAAAATGCTACACTAGGAACTCAATTTCTGAGAAAATTCTCAAAAACCCTCAATTTTCTCACCCCTTTGAGAAAAAAGGTGAGAAAAGTGAGAAAAATCTCAATTTTTTTCCGCAAACGCTAGGCAACAAAATCTCACCAGGGTGAGATTTTGGTGAGAAAAAGGGGGTTTGGGTGAGATTTGGGTGAGAAAAAACCCTAAAGTGAGAAAAAAGGTGAGAATGGGTGAGAAAAAGTGAGAAAAAGTGAGAAAAAGTGAAAAAATTGAGAAGTTTCTCACCAACACGAGAAAAATCACTAACACGAGAAAAATCACAAGTCAACGTGGTGAGAAATTTCTCACCAAGAGTGTAACACGAAAAAAATCATGAGCTTTATTTCATTAAGTCATTAATATGAAAATAAACTCAGCACCACTAATTAATTAATTACATGATTAATTGAACTCGTGCTCCCGTTGGATCACGGAGCACCGAAGTGCTTTTAATCCCTGTGTGTGCACAACAGGAAGGGCACAGACCCCCTTTCTCCTTCATGCCAAAGGCATGTCGCAGCTGCTATTGGACCCGATAAACGATCCGGCAATCTGTGGGTGCAATAAGACCCATGTGAGCATATCATAACGGGTGCATGGGCAAGTGATCTGAGCATTGCCATGACGTAGCATGGTTGTACAAGGACTAAGCTAAGGCTATGGCTGGTTGTGTACCGTGTGTTAGCGGTGCACGTGACTAGGTATAATGGCTCAGCTAGGCAAACATTCTAGGCATGGCTGCCATGGCGGCAGAGACTGCCAATGATTACAAGCTAGGGCTATTCTAGCCCGCAGGGGGCGTCCACATCTCGTGGTTGATCATCAGGTCCCCGCCCCTCCAGTAAACCTTGGGACGTCAGGATTGTTGATTCCCAGCACGTTGAACGCGTTGTGTCAGCACAGCGATCCCCCCTGCATCCAAACAAAGGCACACCGATAACCAAGAAAAGAGTATGCAAATGTGCAGCCTTGTTCATTGAAATTATGGCTGGCTTACGCAAAGAGCGACTGTAAGATGACCTATACAGTGGGGCCGGAAACAGCTTGCTTGATCAGGGCGTGTTTTTCGAGCTTCACTGGCCGGGAGTGTCTAGTGGTGAGAACCATTGCTGCGATCGCTTTCCCACCATTTACGAGGAAATACCCGCAAATGAAAAACCACTGAAACGGTCTAGCTTGATTCAGTCATTGCATTAGCCACATGCCATCATGCATGTTTCCAAACGTCCAAGAACTGCCCACGGTGCAAATGCAAAAATCCGGAGGACACGACCTCATTGCTTCATATTTGTATGCAGAAGAATAAAAAAGTAACATGCATTAAGGGCCCGCCTGCATAAAGGGCCTGAATTCTGATGCGGGCCCAACGGCAGCACCGCCAAAGCAGATAAGGGCCCGCAGTCTGATGCGGGCCCCACGGCACCACCGCCATAGCAGAGCTCGAAGGTCGTGGTGCGCGTGAAACGTACGTACCTATGCCCTTTGTCGGTAGGTGCCGTTGGGGTCAAATTGGGTGCCGCCAAAATCGGGCCGACGCGTCAATAGACTGAGGCCGTCGATGAGTGCCATCATGCGGCTTGGGTCACTTCTGTTGGAGAACTTCAGCTAAGTTAACTTAACGCAAACCACTGGTCGCCCGCGTCGGGAACCGGCCCAACGGCTCTCCCGCAACAGAAAATTACGCGGCATACTGCATAAGTCGTCGGATGGTTACATTTCGACGGTCAAGATTTCATGATGAGGTTTGCGTTCAATTTGCCGCAGTTTGCCGCCCAGAGAAAGTAGTTGTTGGACTCGTTGCCCACGATGAAACACAATCAAGCAAGCCGTTTCCGGCCCCACCGTGTAGGTCATGTAGTCGCTCTTCACGTCAGCCAGCCGTAATTTCAATGCACAAGGCTACACATTTCCATCTCCATTCATATTCATAATCCTGCACGACTCGAAAACGCGGACAAGATAACGGCAGGCTCGAGCTACCATGGTCCGGATTCTCCCGATTTCTGGCCTGCGCTGGTTGTCTCCTTGATATTGGCAACTCTCTCCGGTAAGAGATTTTCCGCAGTTTGGCTGTTTCGAAACGTTAATTAAGTGAGATGCCTTCGGATCAGGAGACTCACACAGCCGCGAAATCATGCCAAAGGTCATATGTTCGATCCCTTGCTGGTAGCTTCTGAGCTTTCTTATTTTCTGTGTTCCGCGGAATCTCAGATTTGGGCCGCTAGCGTTTTCACGTTTGTTGCTTTCTGATCCGACGACAACGTTGTGCCTTGCTCGTGTGACATCTGGCGCATGGTGTGATTCATGTGTATGGTGCTGCCTTGCCACATGGGGCTGCTTTGCCATAAGAGTGAGTGTTGGGTTCTACACATTTGCTGCATGGACCGTTAGGTGCTGGTGAGCTCTTCCTTGTAGAACGCTTACATCTATGTCAAGGATCTGATTTCTTTTCCTCTTGCGTATATTGTGTCGGTTTGTTTATTTCTTGCAGGGACCACGAGAGTAAAATGCAAGCGGTTCCACTTTCAAGTCAGCATGTGACGCCCTGTCGACCGGCACGCTTTGTTAGCTAGCTACCATATAGTATTTGATGATAGGCATTGAATGCGGAAGATGTCATAACGCCATAACAGACTGTGTTGAACAGGCATTGAATGCCGAAGATGTCATAACGCCATAACAGACTGTGTTGAACAGGCATATTTGAATGCCGAAGATGTACATAACGCCATAACAGTGTTGAATAGTTGAATCAACGGGTTCTTGCAGCTGTAAACATTAAAATTATTCAAACATTTAATGAAAAAATCATTATTGTTCGTGCTGTTTTGAACAGCGGTTGTTACTGGCACTGCATGCATGTGTCTGCTGCCAGCATATTGCATTATGGGTGTGTTTTTCAGCGCTGTGTTTTCTCACTTTTCTCACGTCCTGTTTTTCTCACTTTTCTCACGTCCTGATTTTCTCACTTTTCTCACGTTTCACACCTCCCGTTTTTCTCACTTATCTCACGTCCTGTTTTTTGAGATTTTTCTCACGTTTTTCCCCTTTTTTCACCTTTTTGGGGCAATCTCACCCGGGTGAGATTGCCCTTTTCTCACCCATTCTCACCCATTTCTCACCCTATTTTCTCACTTTTCTCACCCATTCTCACCCATTTCTCACCCTTTTTCTCACCCATCTCACCCTTTTTCTCACCTTTTCTCACCCATTCTCAAAGCCGAGTTCCTAGTGTAGGCTACAGCTGGCATCTGGTATAGTGCCTGTAGTAGGCGAGCATGTACAAGGCCACCGTCTTAACTATTCTACACTACTGCTGCTGTATTCCCAGCTACTAAGGCTGGGGCTTCTGGAGTCGCTGGGGCCGAGGTGGTCGAGGGGGTCGCGTGCCAGGGCTTGTGGCCGACGTAGATGGCCGCCCCCTTCCAGTACACCGGCTGGCCCGCCTTGGTCTGCCGGAGCTGGAGGTAGGTCGGCCATAGCTCCCGTCGCCGTTGTTGCTGCGCCAGGGTCAAGTCGTCGTCCACGGTGAATTGGAGTGTTCTCGAGCCGCTTGCGGCGTCTGAGAAACGAAATCTTGTCCGCGGGGCTCTCAAAGATGAGAGGAAGCGGAGGCGCCCCTGGGCACTTACCCCGCGCGCGGGGGAGGCGGTGGGCGGTCAGCTTAATCTCACCAAGGAGGCCCATGCGTGCAAGGATTTTGCTCTCAAACGCACGTGCAAGCTTCTCGGAATTCTCACCTTCCTCCATGTCAAAGTTCTTGAGTATGGCGTTGAGGCTGCGCTTGGCGAGCTCGGCCTCCTCGCGGAGGTCAAGCGTCTGCCGTTGGAGCTGCGCTGCAGATTTGGGGGTAATATTCGCCATATAGCCTGGCCGGTAATTACAACGTGTATTGAGAAAGTATCACGTGACTTTGGCGGAAAATTTTCACTCGCGCGCGCGCGTAACTAGATATGGCTGCCAGCGTGCCGTTGTCATGGAAATTTGCGTCTCGCGGCTTGTAACGGTTCAGAATGTTGCTCAGAATGATGATGCGTGATTTTCGTAGGTCAGGGGTGGCCAGATGTATAGCATTGGGAAAATACAGGTAGGTAGTTACTGATTTCTTGGTCGCCAGTACCAGATGAGTAATTGCACGTCATATTTCGATTTTCTTCTTATATGGCCGGGCAGGCTTCGCCAGCCCGGGCACCCAGTTTTGGTACTGGACATCCGCAGCAGCGTCCCTGTGAATTCGGATGCGTTTATAGGTCATCTTTGCACAGAACATCAACCTGGTAATCAACTAATCATGGTGGATGCATGCATTATCAGGCTATGGCGGCCTATGCCTGGAAAGCATTAGCCCGTGTGAGATATGAGGGTCCCGGCCCGGCAGCAGAACCCGGAAAGGTCGTGATCAAGCCAGGTACCGCAACGTGTTTGCATGTCGTTTGCACGGGAATCTGTCGTTTATGCATCCTTGTTTCACGAGTGTATCAGTGCCTCTTGCAGCAGGTTTCCATGCCTGCTGTATGAGTGCTATTAGCCCCAAATCTGCTCAGTTTGTGGTGTTTCTTTGGAGGATGCCATTCCGTTGGTGCTGGTTTAGCAACTTCTTTGTTTTCCAGCACTTTTGACAGTCCTATGTGGCTGTATACAATGCATAAGTGTGTGGCAATTCATGGATAGCTGCATACGCACGCGTAACCCACACACGTAAGTGAGCGGATTATATAGGTCAGTTGGGCTATCCGTGCGGTCTGACCCAAGGAAAGCATGCCGTGGCACTATCTATTGACATTGTCCAACCCCAGAATAATTTTTTAGAACCCTCCCTGCAGGGGTAAACTACTAAGGGGATTTCCCTTGCCTGAAAATGATCGTCTTTTGGCCAACTTTTACATTAAATATCTTGCAAACCACTTTATAAACTCATGATATTATTGCATATTCTGAAAGCCCTTGACGTGTAGATATTCCTAGCACCTTGGTTGGGGGTACTTGGAGTTGTGGTCTATGAGTTATGATTTTTTTCATTTTCAGGGGTCAAAAAATGCCAAAAACCCATTCCCGGACTATGGGTTAAGCATGTCCGCCCAGGTCGTGATGGGAGGAGCATCGCCGGCCAGGCCAGCAGGGGCTGGCTTGGCGGCAATGTCCTTCACCGCCTGGGCGGTGAGGCATGCGGTGTTCTGCAGGACCTCGATAGCGATGGCATTGTCCTTAAGACGCTGGTCGATGTCGCGGAGCTGGGCAGTGATGGCGTCGGAGGTGGGGGTGGTGGCGGTGGAGGAGGCGAGGAGGGTGGAGGTGGCGGTGTCCAGAGATGGTGGAGAGGAGGGGAAGCTCGGCAGCCAGCGAGCTGCCTGGCATGGCCGCCACATCTGCAGCGATGGGGGCCACGTGCTGCTCGAGGGCCTCCTTGAGGAGTGAGCGGATGCCGGATGGAGGATTCGGTTATAAAGGTGGTGGTGAGGGGCGTGGGGGGCCAAAGCTCCTCGAGGGAGCGGCCAAGGAGGGAGAAAAGGACGCGTAGCTGAAGGTGGGGGCGGCGGCATTTGAGGATTTGGTCAAAGGTGTGGGTGCGTCTCTGGAAAGCATCGGTGAGGCGGCCCTGATGGAAGAGTTGCTTGCACATCTCGAGAAGCGAGGCATACGATCCGAAAAACACGTAGCTCAGGATCTTGTCGGGGTTGAGCTTGTCAAAAAAGCCGGGCTGGCTGGCGTCAAAGTCGAACGCGTCCCAGGTCGGCTCGGCAGAGCGACTGCGCTTGGGTTCAGGCGACGCTGCTGGCGAGGCGAGCCCGAGAGGGGGCTGGGCGACCACTAGAGCTTGGCTAGTGGCGCCGCTGCCTTCTGGGCCGGTGGGCGAAGCTGCAGCCGAAGCTGCAGACGGATTTTCATTGCTGAGCGCCAGGCTGCGTTGCGTCGAGAGGCGTTTGCTCATCCTATATTGCGTAATAGCTTCGGAAAATTATATCAGCATGTGCGTCGTGGAAAGACGCGTCGACTGTGATATTCACGGCTAAATTCGGTGCGGCAAACGTGAAAGTTATGAGCTCCTCCGTCAGCCATGGCTACCTCGTGGCTCGTCACGTGATATGTCACAATACCGGTCACAATACTGCGTTACAGCTGTAACCGATGGTAGTAGCAGATGCGCCTAGAAAAGACGCATCGGTTGCAAGTGATCTGACTGCATTTGGGGCTCAGACGCAAAAGTGCTGAGCTCCGCCGTCAGCCTGATGTCCGCTCGTGGCTCGTGGCTCATGTACTTATGATTTATTATTATAGGCATGGCTTGGCAAAATTCTGAGGGCATCATCCATGGGGGCCATTATGGGCGCACATGCGCGTGGGCCACATGCTAGGCTAAGCCTGACTAATCTACACAACTATACATATATATTCCCTAGTCTGAGGTGGCAGGAGGTGCCTGCCAGGGCTTGTGGTCAACGTGGATGACCGCCCCCTTCAGTATAGCAGCTTCCCCCCTGCGCTCTGCCGGAACTGAAGGTACTGAGGTCGGCCATAGCTCGCGTCGCCGCTGTTGCTGGGCCAGGGTCACGTCGTCGTCCAGCGTGAAGCGAGTCTCCGAGAGCTTCTTGCGGCATTTAAGGAACGCCAGCTTGTCCGCCATGTACTATTTCCTCGTAAATGGTGGGAGAGCGATCGCAGCAATGGTGCTCACCACTAGACACTCCCGGCCAGTTAGGCTCGAAACGCACGCCCTGATCAAGCAAGCTGTTTGTGGCCCCACCGTCTAGGTCAGATCTAATCGCTCTACACGTAAGCCAGCCATGATTTCAATGCACAAGGCTACACATTTCCATCTCCATTCATATTCATCATCCTGAACGACTCGAAAACGCGGACAAGATAACGGCAGGCTCGAGCTACCATGGTCCGGATTCTTCCGGTTTCTGGCCTGCGCTGCTTGTCCCCTTGATATGTGCTACATGTACTCCCAACGGAGATATGTTACAATTTAATTTAATTAATGTTTTTAAGAGCCACTCTCTGCTGAGACGCCATCGTTAATTAATTAATTAATTAATTAAAATCATAGCTCCGTGGGGAGCATATGTAACACATAGCCCTGAGAAAGGGGCATCTATGGGTTTGTAATACAATCAGGGCGACAACGTGCAGGTGTAGGATGTACAACTATCACCGGCTCTGGGTGCACAAGGTGCACCTGCACCGCCATGATGGTTCATGCCTCCTAAACAAGCACGAGCACGCCATCATGGCCTAGCCATTGCCTAGTCATGATCATCTTCCACCCCATGTCCGCAATTTTGCACAGCTGCTGGAATACATGCATGGTGGTGGTGTGCAGGTGCACCTCAATATTGTGCACCCCGAGTGGGTGGCAGTTTACACAAACCACCTGCAGGTTGTCGCCTAGAATGTATTGAAAACCATATGCCCCTTCTCAGGGATATGTGTTACGTATCCTCCCCATGGACTTATGTTCTTAATTAATTAATTAATTCCCCTAAAACCCCTCCAGGCTCCAGGCGAGGCCTTTATATTCTCCCATTTGAACCGGCGCCTCTGAATGTGTTCCAAGCCTATCTGTGGGCTCTGGACCATGGGGCAGCCTTACTACATCCGCTATGAGTCAGCCATGCTTTGCCCATGCAGAGAGCCACTCTCTGCTGAGACGCCGTCATGCCCTAGCCATTGCTTAGCCATGATCATCTTCCACCCCCTGTACCCAACTTTGGAGAGCTGCTGGAATACATTGTGGTGCAGGTGCACCTGAGTTGTGCACCCCGAGTAGTAGGTGGCAGTTTACAACCACCACATGCAGGTTGTCGCTCAGAATGTATTTAAAACCATATGCCCCTTCTCAGGGATATGTGCTACACATACTCCCCACAAAGGTATGTTCTTATAGTTGGGGGTTCTAACGTCATGTGCTCATCCACCACTTGCCACCATGACAAACGTCACCACCGAGCTTTGGCCAGTGGGTACAAGAAGAAATTGGAGAGACCTGTAGACCGACATGTTCGGCACTTGATGTGCCCGCTGCCAGTGCAAACGTGGCATGTCGTGAGTGGAGTCGCTAGAAACAGACCACCTGTGCAGTTGCATGGAAACAGGGACCGCATACAGCAGTAGTACACGAGTGGAACTTGGTTAGTTTGTTCACACATCAAGGAGAAAACCAGCGCAGGCCAGAAATAGGGAGAATCCGGACCATGGTAGCTCGAGCCTGCCGTTATCTTGTCCACACATGTTTCAAAGGGCTCCTATCCATGAGACAACCAGAGCAGGGTGGAAATCCGGCGGATCCGGGCCATGGTAGCTCGAGCCTGCTGTTAGAGCTAGTATATCCATGAGACAAAAATGTTCAGACAGATGCAGGACGAGGCATACTTAATCCCGTGCGCGTGATGTATACCAGTTGATTGTGTGCAACATTGCTTGGGCTTTGGGTCGATCCATATGCACCCACCTGCGCGGCTATCCTTTGTGGACAATTTGAGGGTGGGAGCATATGGAGTGGATGCATGGGCAGGTAGGTAGGTAGATCAATACGTGTATGTGTGAAGGGGATGCATGAGAGAGAGAGAGAGAGAGAGAGAGAGAGAGAGAGAGAGAGAGAGAGAGAGAGAGAGAGAGAGCAAGGAAAGGATAGGGAGCGGAATACAGGAAGGAGACATGCATGGGCCTCTTGTTTGTGCGTGGAAGAGCATACACAATACCCGTCCATAATTTGATTTTCTTTCCATCCAGAAGCTGGCCACATCCGCAGCACAGCACAGCACGGCAACCTCCTTTGTATGCATTAAGAAGCTACACAGTACACACCCTCAAAGCAATTGTTACTGCCAATTATTTACAGTGCCAATTATTTTTACTTGTTTGCAGCTAGTGTTGTAGTGACTGTTGCCAGCCGGCCAGCCTCAACTGGTCAAACACCTGTGCCCCCCGGCGAGGAAGATCAGCAGAGCACGATCAAGTGGCCACCCTGCCAAGTGTGTGCCAGCATAGTTGCATTGCCTCGCTTGCTGGCACCTACCGAGCTTGCCACGTGCCCCGCACTCCTTGCACAGCTGTCCATGTCGAGGAGGAGGAGCAGGAGGAGGAGGAGGAGGAGGAGGAGGAGGAGGAGGAGGAGGAGGAGGAGGAGGAGGAGGAGGAGGAGGAGGAGGAGGAGGAGGAGGAGGAGGAGGAGGAGGAGGAGGAGGAGGAGGAGGAGGAGGAGGAGGAGGAGGAGGAGGAGGAGGAGGAGGAGGAGGAGGAGGAGGAGGAGGAGGAGTGATGACAGGGGGATACGTCCGCCAGCCATGGGGGGGCAGGGGGGGGGGTGTCAACATGGCAAGGCAGAACGAGAAGCAAGAACGTGTGAGATATCCAAGGGGGGGGGACAAAAACGCAAGGCAACCGACACAGTGTCTCAACGGCTTCGCAAAGCGACCCATGTTCAGGAAAAGGGGCTGGCTTCCGTTGTTGCTGGTAAGATAGCCATGGGTGAGGATGAAGCAAGGGCATGAGCAGTGTGGAGACCTATCGCTTGAAAGAGGCAGGGTGACAGCTGCGAGCATGTAACGCCACAAGACAACCATTCCTCCGAGTCCAGACGTTGCCATCCAGACTGACGGGGCATACATGAGCAGAAATGCGAGCAAGGTGGAGCGCTTTCGAGATTCTTTATATTGACACGGTCGAGCACTGTCGAGATTTAAACTTGACAAGGTCAAGCACTTTCGAGATTATGTAGTATTGACACGGCGCCAGCGGGCTGGATCCCATAATAAAGACACTCAAACCAAACCAAATGTCATTTATACTGGCAAATAATATTTTAAAGAAATGGGGAAAACGGTTTATATTAAAGGTGTGCAAACGGTATAAGGTCGTTTGTCCCTCCTGTCAAACTTGTGCCGTTTGAAACATCCCCCGCAGCTTGCTATCAGTCTGCAAACCATGATTTGAATCATTGGTTAACAATTTACATCAAATTGATTGTGATTAGAGCAATATATGGGCCCGTTTATGAAAGTGTACCACTTAAACAGGAACGTAAGTTTCCCTATTAACATGCTTATCAATTTCACCCTTCCCATGAAGCAATACGGCAAGGATAACTCTGGCATGGGCGACCCGGCTATCATGATGACACTATGTGAGTGTGCCGATTAGAATTATCACCAGTGCATTCTCCAGAAAAAAATTGCCAATGGCTATTGCACTAAAAGCCCGCCACAACTGCCTCCTTATGCATCCATGGCCTCCCATGCTTCAACAACTCGACGGAATAAATAACTCTTTAATATCTCGACGCAATATTGGGGCTACATGGGCGCTAGAAAACGTGAAATAACATGAAAAACGTGAAATAAATCATAAATGGGACTCTGCAGACAGCGTGTGTGGGCGTGGGTGTTGGGGGGAGCGGGGGGGGGGGGGGGGAAGGACGTACCGTATACCCCGTACCAAGGCATACCATGCAGCGCTTCGGTGGCTGCGCACAAACACAAATGCAAACATCTGGCGCGCGGTATTAGGGCCATATGCCAAGCCAAACCAAGGTCATGAACAAAAAGGGAGACTGAAACGACCTACCGCTCGGTAAGGGTGCAAACCACGATATACGATGAACTTGTTCGAAACTTACATAAAGCTGCTGAAGCTTTCTAAGTGGCCGCACACGTGGGACACCAGAAATGGAGACGAAAACTGCCGTGGCCGATATCACTGACAACATACCAGCCCATTGGGCCAGAGGTGGAGGAGTCGCCCCCCAAGGCATTTGCAACGGTACAACGCTGAAGGGTTTAGGGTTTCGTACGTTCTAAGGGAGATCCCTAAACGCTCCTCATTGCGCGGGTGCAGGCATTACCAGCGGCCTTCGATTACGCGTAAGGCGAATAGCATATTTGCAAGGATACGGCTGTTGCAAGTCATAACATGTCCTAATTGGCGATCAATGTCACTGGCCAGTGGCCAAGTCCCCAATCGACAGCTGTTGTCAACCTTTTATAATTGGTATGATGCAGAAGAGCAAATATTTCGCTTTTGTTATCGTGCCTCGAATCGCCTCCAGTCTCAATTCACACGTCCCCTGTATAAAGCAAATGGCATAATTCTGACACGGGATGCTCGCTAAAGAATTGCTATGCTCACGAGACAACTGGATGTGATTGTGGATATCTCCTGTCAGTCCTGTGGGCTGTGAGACGCAGAAGGGCAGTTTCAGTGTTTCACTACACGAGCAGCCCTCCTGTGCTTTCATACGCAACGGCCGCACAGGACTCAGGAGTCAGGACTCAGGAGTGACAAACTGACAATTGACCCGAGCCTTGCAGGATCGCTTCAGGCCGGGATTCATAGTAGGGCCGAATCGGGGATTTAGGGATTTGCAGGCCGTACGTAGGAAAGTGACGGAGTATCCTTAATGGTTCAGACCGGAGATTGAGGGTGCGCACGTCCGGGCAAGATTAGGTAGCTGTGTGCGTTGCGATTGCGTTGCCTTGCGTTGTGCACGTAGTTGCATTGCAATACACTGAGAAAACATTATCAGAATGAGACAACTCATGCATTACATTACGTTGCATCAATGATGACGGTTTCATGCATCGCATCGTGCATTAAGTACATTACATCAGTTACATAATTTACATTGCATCAATGGTTGCTGATTGTAGCTGACATCATTGCATTCCGGCCATTCCATTCCGGCCGGCCATTCGGCCCGCCATTCCATGCAGGTCCCGGCCGGGCCATCCCATTCCATGATGATTACATGATTCCATTCTACTCCCGCCATTCCATCGCATTCCATTCCATTCCATTCCATCCCATCCCATCCCATCCCATCCCATCCCATCCCCGCATCCCATCCCATCCCATCCCGCCCATTCCATTCCATTCCGGCATTCCATTCCATTCCATTCCATTCCATTCCATTCCATTCCATTCCATTCCATTCCATTCCATTCCATTCCATTCCATTCCATTCCATTCCATTCCATTCCATTCCATTCCATTCCATTCCATTCCATTCCATTCCATTCCATTCCATTCCATTCCATTCCATTCCATTCCATTCCATTCCATTCCATTCCATTCCATTCCATTCCATTCCATTCCATTCCATTCCATTCCATTCCATTCCATTCCATTCCATTCCATTCCATTCCATTCCATTCCATTCCATTCCATTCCATTCCATTCCATTCCATTCCATTCCATTCCATTCCATTCCATTCCATTCCATTCCATTCCATTCCATTCCATTCCATTCCATTCCATTCCATTCCATTCCATTCCATTCCATTCCATTCCATTCCATTCCATTCCATTCCATTCCATTCCATTCCATTCCATTCCATTCCATTCCATTCCATTCCATTCCATTCCATTCCATTCCATTCCATTCCATTCCATTCCATTCCATTCCATTCCATTCCATTCCATTCCATTCCATTCCATTCCATTCCATTCCATTCCATTCCATTCCATTCCATTCCATTCCATTCCATTCCATTCCATTCCATTCCATTCCATTCCATTCCATTCCATTCCATTCCATTCCATTCCATTCCATTCCATTCCATTCCATTCCATTCCATTCCATTCCATTCCATTCCATTCCATTCCATTCCATTCCATTCCATTCCATTCCATTCCATTCCATTCCATTCCATTCCATTCCATTCCATTCCATTCCATTCCATTCCATTCCATTCTGGACATTCCATTCCATTCCATTCCATTGGCCATTCCATTCCATTCCATTCCATTCCATTCCATTCCATTCCATTCCATTCCATTCCATTCCATTCCATTCCATTCCATTCCATTCCATTCCATTGGCCATTCCATTCCATTCCATTCCATTCCACGGTCTATTCCATTCCATGGCATTCCCTTCCCTTCCCTTCCCTTCCCTTCCCTTCCCTTCCCTTCCCTTCCCTTGCCTTGCCTTGCCGGCAAATTGCATTATATTTGAACCAGTATGCACATTTGATTGGGCTACATTTTAGGAATTGTCTGATTCCTACAGAATTTGAATAATCAAAGTTGCATCTGTTTGAATATATAAAAAAAGTCTCGCTACGTTTGCATGCCACAACAAATAACGGTGTTCAGGTCATGCACCTGAGTGTAAATTAATGTTATCTCAATTTCAGAGTCATGCCACCTGTTCAAATTCATATTACGTTGCCACATGCATTCATTATTGATGACCACTGCATCATGATCAAACTTATATGACTTATGTAGCTATGTACAAATAGTTCTGTCTGGAGAATATTCTAGCACGTACTTAATGCAACTTTAATTTTGTGTAGCTCATCTATACCAGTTGCATGAGTCCTCACACTTATGAATAATAACATGACACATGTGGTGACGTGTCCAACCAATAAGTGTCAATTCATGGAGATGACAAAAGGCTAAACTAACCACTTGATGAATTAGACAACACGACGTGTACATCAAGCTGTAACAGATGCATGACACTGTCCAGCCATCAAATATTGGTGGTTTCACTAAATATTTACTAATGCCAACAATGTTCATAGTTGCCCGATTCCATATCTAAGAATCATTATCCACAAACTGCCTCAAACAGTTCAAAGACAAAGCGTTTCCCCATCAATTGTGTCAATTGGAACCACCAGAACGGACTGAGTATGGGCATCTTAGTAAGTATGAGAGTATCTAGCCAAATAACATTTTCTGGCCCACCCTTGGAACCAAGGATGCTTATATATCAAATAACTTTGGGGTCATGTCATTGGTCACATATCTATGCCCCACAGCTGCTATAAATAGCATCCCCACCAAGGGGGTACGGTGCAGATGGGGTTCAAGAGATATATAATGCAATATGGACCATTTCTCAAAATCTGCTGACCCTGGCCCTTTGAGGGGAGTTTAAGATAATCACACGCATGCCATAGATGCATTCACGACATGACATGCCATAGAACTGCACAGGCTAGCTAGCATACAGCCCAAAATAGCTCAGACCGTTATAACGGGTGCAGTTATTTTGGGGTGTTTTGCTAGCACTACCGTATAGGCATTCAATTCCAACGTGGCACAAAACATCATAGATGGCCACACATGGATTCCCAAACACATTTCCAGCTTAAAAATCACAACAGCATGCTATACAACAAGTATAAAGCTTGTGCCAAGGCCCAAAACCAAGCGTAGAAGGGGTTCACAAGGAGCTACATTATCAATGCATCCAACACACTATAAAGCAATTCCAATGATTGGCAATGATAGAAAAAACAAAAGAACTAACCTGGTTATGCTTCCATGCAAGCAGGCCCCGGCCATTCATGTTTCTTGCATGCACTATGGACGCACAAGCAGAAGGATAACTTGGGCCACCAAACCAAGAAGCAATGCCTAGAGCTGGCCAGAAAACCACTTGTCTCGCTATGTCTGTGCAGGGAAAAGCATCCCGTTATCAAGACCACCATGTTTAGAGACAATACCAAACGCTACTTCACTGGTTTCGTTGAAGCCTCAGCTAATAGCAATCAAATCTGGTCCAAAATCTGCGTGACATAGTGGCATTCCCCAACCATCACAAGCGAACGCGTACAAGCACTAAAGCAACAAAACGACAAGAAAAAACAATCGATTACATGTCTACAACTAGTTTATAAACGATAGGACGACTTGGTACTGTAACTGTATAAACGCTAACATGTTAATACGTACCAGGTCGAAACCGCAGATTACCTGCTGTGCGGGAGCCATCACTCCCACCTCACGGACATAGCCTCGAACCTTTCCTGGCCGTCATCGCTAATAAAACATGTCAAGAATGACGTAACAAGTCTATCCACGCGCACATATATGGACGTTTGCTGCCGAACATGCCCTCAAGATAATACGAAGATTTCTGCACTAATGACCATCGTCTGCGGCCTGCCTGCGCCCATGATAGTCAAGTCCGGTGGCCTGTCCCTAGGTCTGTCCGGTGGCGGCCTGTCCGGTGGCGGCTTCCATCTGCGTAGAACATCGGCTGGCATGTTTCTGGTTTAAAGTTCTGTGATGCCCCAATTACGCAGTCGCCATCGCCCTTGTCTTTTGACTCTCCGCATGCTGAAACTCCGTCACAAGAAGAGCCTGCACGCGTGCTGCTGTTGTGAGTGCTGTAATTAATTTTATTTACATGTTTGTCTTGTTCTCAAGGAATAGCAGCGGTCCTGTGGGCCTGCGGTCCTGTCGTTCACTATTAGGCATTGCCTGAACATCGTATATACTGATAAGCATTGCCTGAACATCGTATCACGATTTCTACCATTCCTGAACTCCGTGTGAAAGACTTCCAACCAATGGATCGCCGAGTCTACATTTGTCTACTTTTGTCTACTTTTGTCTACATTCTGGCCCGGCTACCGAATCGTTCCACGTTTGCGCAACATGATTGTCAGAAAAGCGAGTGGTCCCTGGCAGGAGCACCTAGCGACGCCATGCATATCTACCTCAAGTTTTTTTTTTACCGTATTTCACCTACCAACCAAAACGTTAGTGGATGTTGACACGACGGCAATGTACGAAAAGAGCTGCCTCTTGGCCTGAGTGGATACAAACTGCCAGCGTGGCAAATTGTCTAGTACAGCATTTCATTGTTGGTTGGTTGCATTTGGACTGCGTTATGAGAATGATTTGCAGGCTCCCAAGTCATCACGCAAGCAATTTTTTATTGACGGTGGTCATGCTTCCTCCCTATTTCCAGTTGCATTTTGATTGCGATTCGCAATCATCTCAACAACTTGGAATGCGCATCGCAGCCTAATGTTAGTCGTGTTATGGTCATGTTACCACAATGTGGTTTTTATGTTTTAAAGGAAGTGCCTTTGCTATTCTACGCCATGGGCATTTATGGTCGCCACAGCAAAAGGTATACTGAAACGTGTGGCTCCGTGGTCATGCCTGAGATTGCTTGGCTCGAAATCGACTCTAGATGTGGTTTGATATTTGAAATTGTCATGTCACTGGGGCGAAAGAGTGGCTCATCAGTGGAATGAAGTCTCCTACATGGCTATCGTATGATTTCATGCCGGTTCGACTAAGTAACGTCCTCTTGGAGCCCACGGAGCTGCGATGCAAGGAATTATCACTGTCAAACCAGTGCTCTCAAGGCAGCGCTCGCTGCAGAGACTTAACAGTCCGCACGCTTACATGGATAGGCCGGCCACAATGTCCGACAGACAAGGAGTGAAAATTCGCCCACCCCAGGGAAGCCCTCGGGCTTTCAGGGTGGACATTGACCCCTCCACTCCAGTCCATGACCGATTCATCCCTCGCTCTCCACGGCCGGCGAAAGGCATCCACTTGACCAGCCTCGGAAGGCTATGCCTCGTCATCAGCATCTCCATCCTTTCCTTGACCGCGACGGTCTTCGTGGTGGGCTTCTCTTTCCTGCATGGAGGGTTTTTCCCAACGCCGGCACCACCGTCGGTGTCCTTCTTCCTCATCATCGATGCGGGCAGCACAGGGTCCCGCCTCCACGTGTTCCGGTTCCTGCCCGCGTATCCGATGCCGCGAATGCAGGGCCCATCAGACGCGTTGAAGGTCAACCCGGGGCTTTCTTCTTATGCTGGCAGACCTGAAGCCGCAGGCGACTCTCTTATGCAACTCCTACGGTTCGCGCAGGAGAAGGTGCCAACGTCCGCGTGGGCAACTACGCCCATCTTCCTCATGGCCACAGCTGGACTGCGCCTGCTGGATCCCATAGCCCAGGTACATATGCATATACATGTGTACATGCATGTGTAGGTATATATGCATAGATACGTGTTGGTAAATGTACACCTGGGAATCTATTTCAACTTACAAGGCTACACATTTCCAACTCCATTCATCTCCATCATCCTACAAGTGGGTAAGATAACGGCAGGCTCGAGCTACCATGGTCTGGAATCTCCAGATTTCTGGTCTGCGCTTGTTGTCTCCTTGATATATACCTACACGCCCCTATAGGTCTTTATACATGTACGGTGTATGAATATGTATACATATACATAGGTGTATATACGTCTGGTTGTTTCATAAGGTACATTTGTGTCAAGAACTCGCATTTAGCGCCTGTGTTGGAGGGCATGCACTAGTGGACAATACAGACTTAATAATTCACAACGCACACAGGGATGCGAGGCAGAAGGTGCCATTAGAATCTTAGGTATCCAACTTCCCTGCGCCGCCGAATATCCTGGTAGTTAAGCACACTGCCGCCACGTCCTCTTCCGGACCCCGTCTCCCATCGAAACATCTCCCATCTAAACATCTCCCATCGAAACATTCTCGTCGAAACACCTCCCGTCTAAACATCTCCCATCGAAACATTCTCGTCGAAACACCTCCCGTCTAAACATCTCCCATCTCCCATCTCCCGCCTCACCCTTTCACTGGTGCCACGTTCTGCCATGTGGGTAACCCCAAACCCACACCTCCACGCCGGCATTTTCAATCTCTGCCCCTTTCACTCTGCTCGTTCCTTACCACGGCGCATCCTTTTCTTGCCCACAAACCCTTCTACCCATACACCCTCTCATCCATGCCATACCCTGCCATGCACTAAAAATCTCCACCGTGAGACCCACACCTCCAGTCAGGCCTCATTTAGTTCTGTCCCTTTTACTGACACGCTGTACTTCAACTTCCTCTCAAC
>RPFO01000709.1:0-27500 GCA_009746045.1 Mesostigma viride | reverse complement strand
GCCACCACCACCACCATCACCACCACCATCACCACCACCACCACCACCACCACCACCACCACCACCACCACCACCACCACCACCACCACCACCACCACCACCACCACCACCACCACCGCCACCACCACCACCATCACCACCACCATCACCACCACCACCACCACCACCACCACCACCACCACCACCACCACCACCACCACCACCACCACCGCCACCACCACCACCATCACCACCACCATCACCACCACCACCACCACCACCACCACCACCACCACCACCACCACCACCACCACCACCACCACCACCACCACCACCACCACCACCACCACCACCACCACCACCACCACCACCACCACCACCACCACCACCACCACCACCACCACCACCACCGCCACCACCACCACCATCACCACCACCATCACCACCACCACCACCACCACCACCACCACCACCACCACCACCACCACCACCACCACCACCACCACCACCGCCACCACCACCACCATCACCACCACCATCACCACCACCACCACCACCACCACCACCACCACCACCACCACCACCACCACCATCACCACCACCACCACCACCACCACCACCACCACCACCACCACCACCACCACCACCACCACCACCACCATCACCACCACCACCACCACCACCACCACCACCACCACCACCACCACCACCACCACCACCACCACCACCGCCACCACCACCACCATCACCACCACCATCACCACCACCACCACCACCACCACCACCACCACCACCACCACCACCACCACCACCACCACCACCACCACCACCACCACCACCACCACCACCACCACCACCACCACCACCACCACCACCACCACCACCACCACCACCACCACCACCACCACCACCACCACCACCACCACCACCACCACCACCACCACCACCACCACCACCACCACCACCACCACCACCACCACCACCACCACCACCACCACCACCACCACCACCATCACGGCCGCCGCCACCACCACCACCGCCGCCGCCACCACCCCTTCCCCCCCCCTTCCCCCAAGCAGCTACTGCTTCAGCGCGGCCTATATTGTGGCCTTCCTGCACGACGCGTTCGGTATGGGGCTGGCGGACCGCGGCGCGGTGACGTTTGCCAACAGCGTGGGCGGCATGAACGTGGACTGGGCGGTGGGGGCGGCGCTGCTGGAGGGGGCCAAGGTCATGCCCTGGCTGCGGAGCAGTGAGTGCTATGATACTGATTGGGTGTGTTGGTACGGATTAAAATGTTAGCTGCGCAGCAGTAATGGGCTGATCGGTGTCATTGTCTGTTTGCTACCGCTATCTGCCTGGCTGCGCAGCAGGGAGGGTTCCATGGCGGTCGCTGTTGTTTTGTCGGAGGAGGTCATGCCCTGGCTGCGTAGCAATCAGTGGTTGATAAATTCCTCATGTTTTGTTCAAGTTCCAGCTGCCAGAGTTTTGTAGGGCTACCTGTTGTTTCCGAGGTAAGGTCCTGCCCTGGTTGTGCGCCAGGGGATACCAGCCTAATGCGATAGTAGCCTGCATGGCTCCAGGCACTGTTCTGGAGACAAGGTAATGCCCTAACAATGTTCTGGAGACAAGATAATGCCCTAACTATGTTCTGGAGACAAGGTAATGCCCTACCTATGGTCTGGAGACAAGGTAATGCCCTACCTATGGTCTGGAGACAAGATAATTCCCGAACTATGTTCTGGAGACAAGGTAATGCCCTAACTATGTTCTGGAGACAAGGTAATGCCCTACCTATGGTCTGGAGACAAGATAATTCCCGAACTATGTTCTGGAGACAAGGTAATGCCCTAACAATGTTCTGGAGACAAGGTAATGCCCTAAACTATGTTCTGGAGACAAGGTAATGCCCTACCTATGTTCTGGAGACAAGGTAATGCCCTAACTATGTTCTGGAGACAAGGTAATGCCCTAATTACGGGGCAGCGCAGGTTGTATGTATCAGGAACGACTGTGCAGTCACTATTGCTCATGAGAGAAGAGCATACCTGATTGCGCGAGCTATTCTTTAACCCTTACGTCTTGTCCGCGCTATACCTCCCTGTGTCTATTTTCGACACTTTTTCGGACACTTTCCTGCCGCCAGGTGGCGACCGCACGTCGCTCATGCGGAACAAGCTGCCCACGGTGCTGCACGCATTCGTCACGCTGCTTCTCCTGGTGGCAGTCGTCTCCGGCCTGGCTGCCACTCTGCTCTTCTGTGACCAGCGGCTGCTGCGGCGGCTGCGGGTAAAGCTCCAGGCTGGCGGAGGCGGGGTGGTGGCGGTGGGGGGGGATGAGGCGTTGCCTGAGTTTGACACGCGGGAGTCTAGAGGGAAGCAGGCGGGATTGGATGAGGGTTTTCTGTAAGCGCTGTTTCTTTTAACTGTTTTCCCTCAACGCTTGTGGCTGTTGAGATGGCAAGGCACTGCCTGCGTTGGAAGAGAGGGAGCCTACGTCTTGGATCGAGAAGAGGGAGCCTGCTTCTTGGATCGAGAAGAGGGAGCCTCCTTCTTGGATCGGAGAAGAGGGAGAGGCGGGAACGCCTGCTTCCATCATGCTGCCCGTACGAGTGTAATCCAGGCGGGATTACATGGATAACGTGCTTGACCTTTGATTGTGTTTCTTGTTTCTTGTCGCTGGAGGAGAGGATGAGGGTGGGAATAAGTGTAAGATGAGGGAGCGCCGGGGAAGTGCTGAGACAAGGGCATGTGTGGAGGGGGCCATGATGGCCGAGGGTGGCCACGGGAATATTGCGGGGAGCCAGAGCCTATATGGGCGGGATTGTGGCGGATACAAGGACTGCATCAAGTGCCCCATGCTTGCCAACAATGGGACTCTTCGGACTTATGTCCTCGAGAAGGGGCCACCGTGACGTTGACTGGTGGGTTGGAGCTTGCGGCACGGCAACGCTGCTGTATCGGCAGGCACCCAACCACTAATTAGTATGCTTGACCTTGATAAATGATCAATGGCACAACCAGCGCAGGCCAGAAATCTGGAGAATCCGGACCATGGTACCTCGAGCGTGCTGTTATCTTATGCGCGTGTGTCCTTGGTTCAGCAATGCCTCGGTCATCTAGTGCGATGTGATCATGGCAGCGGATTAGGAACAGCGGATCAGGAACATTCCTATTTGACGCAACCAGCCGCGCAAGTAATGCATAGCTGACCAATGCCTGCATTTCTTCAAGTCTCGAGTATTGGCATCCCTGCCTGAGCAGGCCAGGGCATGTAGCTACCGGGGCACATTTTTCGGATTTCCTACCATCTGCGTGTACAGCCAGGGTGCCTCTGCTTCCAACTGCCTGTATCACCCTGCCTGAGATGCCCTCCCAGCACCCTATTGTGCGTGTGACATCGACGTCACCCGGTCCCTGGGTGCGCACCCTGCTTTTCATAGCACCCGCGTGC
Source organism: Mesostigma viride (assembly GCA_009746045.1). NCBI lineage: Eukaryota > Viridiplantae > Streptophyta > Mesostigmatophyceae > Mesostigmatales > Mesostigmataceae > Mesostigma > Mesostigma viride. The sequence goes on along the minus strand of RPFO01000709.1, from coordinate 24,068 downwards.
TTCTGCCATCTCCGTCCTTCTCTCGTCACCATCTGACACCTGTCACAAGCAACCGAAAGGGTTTTGCCGGCCCATTGCTGTGCATGTACTCCGTTGTGGGATGGTATGAACACGCAAGGCAGGTGATATAGAGATGGACACCGGCATGGTATCGAGTCAACTGTGTGGGTTGGCGGTCTGGGCTCCTAGTAAATGAATGGTCTGACAGGTGGGAATACAATTTACACACATATCTTAAGTGTCATGTCCATGTCACGACGAGGGACTCACGGACATTAGTGCGTGGGTAGATATGGAGACCGATCGAAGTATTGAATTGAGCTGCAGCATATCTGCAATACATATGGGGCGGAAAGGGGACAACGCGCTCCTTGTGGCCAGCCTGGGCCTTGCCCTCGGCACTTTGCCAACATTTTGCTAATCCAAATCCCTGCAGTGGTTTGCGGGTGAACACTGGGTATGCCCCTAAAACCCCTCAGGCTCCGGGAGAAGCCTTTATATTCTCCTGGGCTATCAGTTAAAACGCCCAGGCTGGGCGGGCTTAGGGCCAGCTAGTCTATCTTATGTGTCTACCTGTTCTGTGCGGGCCAGGAGCCCGGCTAGGCCCAGTTGCCTGTGCTTACGAATGTGGGAAACATAGTGCAAATCAGCGTACAAATCCTCATTACTAATGTGCAAACCAAAGGGGATGTGAAGGGCCTTGCGCAGCATCTTGGTGATGTTGCCGTCGAGTCATGGGGAGCATATGTAACACATATCCCTGAGAACACATATGTAACTGTGCATATCCCTGAGATCTTTTGCCCTGACGGTTTGCCGCTGGTCTTCATTTGTGTTGACTATATCATGGCCTTTGACGCGGTCCTCTGGGAGGCTCTTTGGGCCATCCTAGCTCTGGATCGGGCACCACCAGCGTTTATTGCTGCCATTCGTCGACTGTATGAGCTAGGGCTCACAGGCAGTAGTGCGAACTGCGGAAGGCACCACCCCACCATTCCTCCTTCACCACGGGGTGTGGCAAGGTTGTGTCCTGTCCCCAGATCTGTTCATTATTGTCGTGGATCACGTCATGCATGCGCCGAGCACGTGCGCGCTTTACTGCTCTTAAGGGGTCCGAGCCCGGCTTGGACATCCTTAACGAGCGCGAACACGGCGGCGGTGGCCCTGGCTACCACCTGTCCGACCTGAATTATGCGGATGATACCACCCTCATTGCGCGCCCCGAGCACATTCAGACCTGGCTGGACTGCCTGGGCTTGGAGGCGCGGGCGGTGGGGTTGGAGATTATATAGCGTCATGCAACTGAGGCGATGGTGATTGGGGCTACCAGTCGCCTGCCGCTGCCGCGGCTGCTAGACGGGACGGAGGTCCCGTTCCGTGATCGCTTCAAACTGTTGGGGAGCATGCTCCCTGACACCGCCGGCGATGTGGACATCCGCATCGGCCTGGCCTGGGCTAGGCTTCGTTCGCTCAACACCTAAGTACTGGCGCTCGAAGGGCCTGCAGCGAGCACCGCAAGCGAATGCTCTTCAAGGTCCTCGTCCTCACGGTGCTTATGTATGGCGCCGAGGCATGGACACTCACGGAGACACTGGCCGCCAAGCTAGACGGCACGGTTTACAGGATGCTCCGACAGGTCCTGAATGTAGGGTTTTCCACGCTTAGGTCATTAGAGTCCTTGTATTGATCAGGGTATGCCTCGCATTTCGGACGAGATTAGGCAGCGTAGGATAGCATTTGTAGGACGTCTTGCTCGCTATATGAATTCCTTGCTTCCTATCCAATCAAATGGCTGACGGCGGAGTTCAGATCTTTTGCGTCTGAGCCCCAAATTCCGCCAGATCACTTGCATTCCACGCGCCTTTTAAAGACGCACTCGCCAGTATAATCTGTTACGGCTGAAACACAGTATCGACAAAGTTACGCACATGACAAGCAGCACGTGACAAGCAGCTATGACGACTCCGAAAGCCAAACGAGGGCTGGAAAAGGAGCTGGCACAGCTTCCCAGCGCCCAGCCCAACCCCGGCTCTCGCCCTCGCCCTTGCCCAGCCGCCTGGCTTACCCGCCAAACCATCGCCAAGCGCCTCGCCTGAGCAGTGAGCCCAAGAAACCCTGCCACGATCACAAATGGCGCCAATTCTTGCCCGGCGACAAACTGCTCTCACTCCTCGAGTGGCAAGGGTTGTCGCCGCAGGAATGCGTCAAGGTCCTCCAGTTCCTCGCACAGGAACGGAAGCTCTTTGTGCCCCTGAGAGGGGGGGGGCGGCTATCGATTACCGCGACACGTCCTGGCTCTACACTTCTGACGAACCACGCCAACACCTGTTTATCTTGACCAGCTACTACCGAGCGCAGCCTCGGCGACATCTGCAAAGCGCTCAGCACCCCAGCCCCCGCGCAGCCGGCCGGCAGCCCCCGGCATCGGCTCCCTCCCTCTGCAAGGATGACATCCGCGCATGCAGTGATCAATGAAGGAGCACGTGACCTGGCCGCTGGCCGAGAAGATGACATCGCTGAACACCACGCTCAACACGGTGGAGGCCTGGTTCTCCAACGTGGAAACCAAGGTCGTCCACAAGCTCCGACCTCAGTTTACGGCGCTACACACCGCAGCGCAGGTATCGGAAACGCATGCTGCACTTGTCTCTCGCCTTAACCAGGTGGACTCAGGGCAAGTGTGGCGTGCTCATGAAGAAGCTTGAAGCCATCACCGCCCACACCGAGGCCCTGGCCACACAGGTCCCAAAGATAGCGGAGCAGACGGCCACCATCCCATCCCAGCCACCCCGGCCGGCAGGATGCCGGCGACCTCCCGCCGCTCTCCTACACGGACCTGCTGCGGTCACAGCGACCGCCTCAACCACTGACGCCATCGCCACGAAGAGCTCTTTAGGAGCTGGAGGACCTCAGTTCGCCAGGCCAAACAACGCGGGAGGCCACCGACCGCGCTTGCCGCGAGTGCCGGGTGGTGCTGCGTCGTTTCCCCAGAAGCCAGGTGAGACGTCAACCTCCCTTGCCGACGAGCTCAAGAACCAGCTCCTTACCCTCATGTGGGCCTGGTAGGTGAGGTAGAACTGCGTGGGTGCCACTGCCTTCCCCACTCACGGGTCAAGGCGGCTCCCCCACCGCAGTCCTGCTCAGATATTTGCAGACGATATTTGTTTAAACTTTTGTGTATTTATTTTTCTAATGAGATTAGCTAGTAGCATTGTACTCCGGACGTGGCATGCCTTTGCGCATGACACGCAAGTACTTACTTACTTACTTACTTAGTCCTGCTCACCTTGAATCCCTCCCGGCCGTGAGGACAAGCAGCGGTTCCTCTCTCGTCGCAAGAGGTTGCTCGACCTCACCTGGACGCTGGACTACGACCTGACCCCCGCTCAGCAGCAGCAGCGACGCGACCTGTGCATGGCCTGAAGAATACAGGTCTCCGCCACAAGCAGGACCCCCAGAAGCCCAAGGTGTACTGGAGAGGCGGGGACCTGATGATCAACCACAAGATATGTGGTCGCCCCCTAGCTGCGGGCTAGAATAGCCCTAGCTTGAACCATTGACAGTCACCAGGCCGCCATGGCAGCCATGCCTAGAATGTTTGCCTAGCCTACAGTAGTAGCCATCATACCTAGTCACGTGCCCCCGGCTAAGAGCAACGTTGCTCTCACTGGTCGCGCCGCCAGTGACCGTTGGGTGCAGACCGTTGGCCCGAGGCCGCACGATGACAGGTAGCAGTCTAGTCACTGCATCGTGTGATCACAGATCAATGCACGCTGCAGTACGTTCCCTATCTAGGATACTCTAGTACCGTCCAATGACAGGACACTACATATACTGGGTACTGACATCTGTCACGTACCCCAGTAGTCCAGTACCCAAAGTACCTATCTAGGGAAATGTATGCGACTCGACTAGCATTCCTATCTGCATAGCCCACGTGGTATTTATATTCACATACCATGCAACGTAGGTTTACAAGGCTTATTCATACGTTGTATTCACAATGCCTTTGAGACTTAGTCTGCAGCAAAGCATGGAGACTAACTGCAGTGACTTGCCACCTGCCACACTTAGATCGACATTGCAATACATCCTTCAAGTACATTTGTATATTGTGGACATGCAAACTATTGACCATCTAACACCGGTCTCTTTTATTACAATGCATCATTGACAACATAAGGGGAGGTGGCACCCCAAAAACCTTAAAACTTGACCCATGCTAATATCACTTGAATTTCAGTTGCACCATGCTAAATTATGATTGGGGGCACTAAATAACATCTCTAGTGAGTTGTCCATGCACTTGTTGGGGGAACTACCCCCACATATACGCCAATATAGCGCTATAAATAGAAAAAGACGCTAATTAGGGCTATGTATGCCCCAGCCCATGCACTCATTTGTTGGCAAAAAAAATGTAGCGTCTATAGTTCCCTGAGTTTGTAGCTTGCTGAGCTATTTACATCATGAAAATGACAAAACCTTGAACAGTTATTAATTTCCCCGCAAAAGTACCCTTTTTAAACCGGGCATTGGGAATAAACATGTCATAAACACTTCAGATTAGGCAACAAAATGTAGCGAAAATCCGGCTAACAGGGGGACAGCAGTGGTCCAAGTCCCAGGTCATTCCGACAAGTCTAGCTCAAGTTATTGCGTTTGGCGTGCTAAAACCTGAACATACGCTAAATGAGGTTTTTCTGTGTATAAGGCCACCTAGGCATCATGTTTTCCATCCAAGAAGCCAAAAAACATGCCCAACTCGATCACACAACATAAGAAAAGGCTAGGCACCTCATCTGCCCTCCCCTGCCCTCAGCATGGCCAGCCTTGCCAGCGTGCGCATAGCAACACCATCGCTAGGCATACACGCACCAAGAGAGCATACACTAAGCTCAGCCCAAGGTTACCATGTAAATTTATGCCAAGAACTCAGCAAGTATACGTGTAAAAACCTTAGAAAGACTGCCCAAGCAATAGAGGCAACTGCAGCCTGCAAACTTGGCAGCAAATCATACATGTTGTATGCCAAGCATTCACATCCTATCCAGCTTGCCTTGCTGCACACATAGCAGCGAAAGGCCGACGTTAATGCACCTGCCTGCGTGGAAATGTTTCATGCATAAACTGGCACGCAAGCTCGAACAATAAAAGACATCATCCATTGATCAGGCGAACAAGGAAGGTGCGCCTTCCGTGAATACGTCGAAGGCGACATGCGCAGGCCTGCGTAGGTTCTTACCTTGAATGCCGGAAATGTAAAAGAAACCGGGAAGCTTCGGCACAAACTCGACAACACCATTAAGTTAGCTTCATAATCGCTCTTTAGAGCCTACGTTGCCTCACAATAGCTGCCGTAAACCTGCATTAAATTTCATGATCCGCAAGAGAAATTATATCCTGGACCCCCGCGCCCGTAGCCGTTCAAGAAATTAGCGATATTGCAAACCGTAAACTTTCCGCCACGCAATGAGGTCATCAACTAATCTTCTGCGAAATTCAAGCATTTTTTCTAGCTGTTTACGTGCCATATCGATTAATATTGCATAAAGGCATGCCGCCATGGCCACTTCCGCGAGGGTTGAGCGGTCCGGGCACACATTATACACCGTACGGACGGTACCGCGAATTTTTTGGCGCGGAAAATATTCGGCGCGCCATGTCCCCATAATACATGATTGAATGGTACCCAGAGCTCTGGCAGCCTCGATATCCTCGAGGATATCATAGCACTATAGATGGCAGCTTCGCTGCACAATGACAACAAGTGCATGCCACGAATCCCTAAAAAATAAAATCATTGGCGATGAACCCAGAATTGACCTTCACTGCTGCGGCAGGTCCATACTTTGCCACTGCCGCGATCGATCATGTTCTTGTACGAGGCGCTGGCGGCGACGTGAAACGGAATGCCATTCTCGTAAAAGAAGGAGGCCTGGGCAAAAAAGGCGGACTTCCTGGAGCTGCGCATGGGAAAAGCACTGTGGAATCGTCTTCTGCACTGCCTTGCCAGAGCCACAAGGGCCAGCACCCGGGGCAGCGGCAGGCAGAAGGGCTTGGCATCGCGGGCACCGAGCACTGCCTTTTGCTCCTTCTTTTCCAACCGGGCTGCCTCAGCCGCCTGAAGCCTCCCGTTCAGGCCTTCTACATTCCTAGACTGCTGGCAAAATTAATTAATTAATTAATTAAACACGTGCTCCCGGCCGTTGGGGAGTCACGGAGCACTGAAGTGCTTGTAATCCCTGTGTGTGCACTACAGGAGAAAGGGCAGAGACCCCCAGTCCCCTTCATGCCAAAGGCATATGCCACAGCTGCAATCGGGCGCGGCTAGCTAAAAGGACAGGCTAGCGATCCGGCAAACTGTGGGTGCAATAAGACCCATGTAAGCGGGGCATAATAACAAGTATAGCGTGGGCAAGTAATCTGACCATAGCACGGGCGTAGCATGGCTGTGCTATGACTAGGCTAAGGCTATGGCTGGTTGTGTACCGCTGGCAAAATGTGGCTCCCTTGTTGGGGATGTGGCCGAGATGGCCGACGGCGCGATCCTTGCTAATTAAGTTGCCAGGCCTGCCGAACTTGTAATCGCACAGCTTGCACGCCTGGCCACCTCTGGCCGACTACCACGTCTTCCCCACTCACGGTCTTTTCCACCTTGTCAATCAGGTGGAGGTATTGATACTCCTCTCCCCTTTTGGCGACTGGAACTCTAGGCATGGTCGCCTCTTTTAGGATTGCCTAGCGCACAATACATGAACCATGATTCGCACCCGGCACCCTCTATTTGCTTTAATTGCGTCTTCACTCTTCTGCGTCTTTCTGGAAGTGCACCCGTCCCTAAACCTTATGATTCTGCCAGGCTGTCCCCATCCAGCTTGCGCGATCCAGCTTGCTTAGCTAGGTTGACGGATCCGGTGGGCTCGTCGCTCTCCTAACATAACACTTTTCTCCCGCGCAATATATAATCCTGTCAAAGCATGTAAAAAGGCACACCGTCACGCGCGTACTAGCAAGTAGCTATGCACTCGCTGCAATTTCAGCAACTTCAGCAATTTCAGCAATTTCAGCACCACCGACAGGTTCCTGGGCCTCTCCCCACCGAGTGACACGTCCGCGACCTCCAAAATCGGCAAAGTCCAAAGTGAAAAACAGTGAAAATCGTACGGCGTACGCGGTCGAAAGCGTCATGCAGTACGTACCGTGGAATACGGCGTATTTTCATACCCGAGGTGCCGTACGAACCAACACGGGCAAGCCCGCAGCTGCCGCAGGACGCACCTGCCGTGATGAGAGGTTGCGGGGCAAACAGCTGGTGGCGGAGAGTGATGGCGTAAAGGGCCGGCACCAGCGTGAATTTACTGAAATGATCCATGTTACCGTTTGAGTTGAATATTGGCAAGGGTCTGGAGTCACATCTGACACATGCTTCAGTAAATAAATACGAAATCCAATATTTTATCACTCAATTTATCACTCAACCATCATCACTCAAGAATGGCTCCCCGGTACCCCACACGGCCCTATCACTCAATGATGTGCTATATATGATGTGCTAAAAATAGAAAAAAACGCTGTTCTGGGCACATCTTGCCCAGAACAGTGGGAGAACCAGTTGCATGCCAAAAGCACAACCCTTATAAAAATGTCATGATGGGCGCACATGGTTCAGTCGGTTCTACCTACACTGATTCACTTAGAGGATGATCAACAAATTAACTGATCAGCACAGGCATGATCCCGCCTCAGTTCATTGACAAAAAAATACGCTTTTTTAGCCCTTCACGTGCCTTCATTTTGGATTTGCTGATACTGTACTCGATCATTTCCCTCTCTGGTCTATAATTGGATAATAAATATACCCATTCCCCCCCGATTTCCCCGAAAAAATATAAGGTGAAACCAGGTGAAACCGAAACGCTCATGATTTCCGGCCGTCGTTGAGTTGAGTTTATTCCCGGGCCGGTGTGGCAACAACAAGACGTCGACAACAACCGACAACAACCGAATAAACCTGCTGGCGTCAGCTGTGGCGTGGGATTCGACTGACACTCTGACAGTGATGACGGACTGACTGGCCGAATGGTTCATGGTAACCCTTGAGATGACGTAACTGAATACATGCGTGTTGATGTATGTCACCATCTTCCGTATTTAAAATGTTACCTCCTACAGTTACTCAGTTGTTATGTGGCACTCTGATGTCGTCCTTGGGGATGCGAAGCGTGTCCCCCCTTACTTTTGCAAACAAGGTTATTTTTGCATACTAAGATACTAGGCGGACACAACAACAACAACAAGGTACTTACTAGGCGGCGACATCAGTCAGTGAGTGAGGCCTTTTGCAAACAACAGCTGCCCATGTGCGGCGTGGGCAACAATACAACAACAACAACAGTCAGTGAGTTGGATGACTTGGATCCCACGCCGGTCATATCAGAGAGATTGTACACATTGCGGCGACATGTGCGGTTGCGATATTAATTCATTAATTAATTAGGAACATAACTCCGTTGGGAGTATATGTAGCACATAGCCCTGAGAAGGGGCATATGAGCCTATAATACATTCTAAGCTACTTCCTGCAAGGGTGGGAATGTAAACAACACTTGCTATAGGTGCACCAGGGCACCCGCACCCTCATGGTCTATCACGCTATGCCCGGGTAAGGGGTGAGCATGCCTGTGAGGGGGAAGATCATCATGGCTATACAAGAGCTATGGCATGGCTTCTCAGCAGGGAGTGACTCCCTGCATGGGCACAACATTACTAAATAAGGCTATGTAGGCATCGTCTGGAGTGTGGCTCATCATAGGCACACATGTACATGATGAAATAAAGCGCGTGGCTTAGCTGGGATAGGGCCTCTAGGAAGCGTACATGTACATGGCCACGGTCTATCTATTCTACACTACTACTGCTGTACTTCCCCTAAGCTGGGGCGCCTGGAGTCGCTGGGGCCGCGGGGGTCGCCTGCCAGGGCTTGTGGCCGACGTAGATGGCCGCCCCCTTCCAGTACACCGGCTGCCCCGCCTTGGTCTGCCGGAGCTGGAGGTAGGTCGGCCATAGCTCCCGTCGCCGTTGTTGCTGCGCCAGGGTCAGGTCGTCATCAAGGGTGAAGAGAGTCTTCTCGAGCCGCTAGCTTGCGGCGTCTGAGAAAAGAAATCTTGTCCGCCGGGGTCTTAAAGGTGAGAAGGAGCGGGGGCGGCCCTGCCTTACCCCGCGCGCGCGGGGAAGGCGGTGGGCGGCCAGCTCGATCTCACCAGTAAGGCCCATGCGATCAAGGATTTCTCTCTCAAAAGCACGCGCAAGCTTCTCGGAATTCTCACCTTCCTCCATCTTGATATTCTTGACAATGACGTTAAGGCTGCGCTTGGCGAGCTCGGCCTCCTCGCGGAGGTCAAGCGTCTGCCGCAGGAGCTGTGCTGCGACGGCGGAGGTGGTGGAGGTGGTGGAGGTGGTGTGCTGCTTAAGCATGTCCGCCCAGGTCGTGATGGGAGGAGCATCGCCGGCCGGGTTGCGATATACGAAGGCGAAATGCAAAAAGTTAAATCGTTAGCCGCCGACAATCTGGAGCGTCCGATGATGGATCCAACGGCCGTGATAAACCCGCTAAGTTAGAGGCTCGGGTCGTCCGTACAAATACTAAATCATAAACAACCAATACAAAACAAGCAAACTACGGAAAACAAACAGCCTTCGGCCCCAACGGTCACAAATCCAACGGAAACGACCCGAAATCGATAACACCACCGAAACGACGCAGCCGCAGGCCACGCCGCCGGACGAAAAACAAAGTGATGTGCTCCGCGAGCAATTTGCTGGCTGGCGATGGCAGGAAACGTACGCTAGAAAATTGGGATGGGGAATGCGCAGCCATGGTTTTATACGTCAAAATTTTATGTTTGAAGAGCAAGTACGAAATTTTCTGAGCTGGAGGTGCGTCAACGGAGTGATACCTGCGTGGGAGAGGTCCGCGTCGCTATGGCGACCTGAAAATGGAATGTCGTTGTAGATTTAGGTATTGTAGTATCATGCTTAATTGCTTTACGTACTGGGTGCCTAGTAAAATCAGTTTGCTGTTCGTGGAAGGCGTGGGGCCGACGAGTTTCTGGTGTCATCATATTGGAAAGAACGCTGGATTTTTTGCCACGGGACGTAAGTGGCGATGCCGATGGTGAGCTAGGCGTACTACCTACCGGGGTACTACCTGCTCTCTTTCTGATGCATATTTTCATCATTGGTTGCGTTCTTTCCATTTCGCCGAATCCACCTAGTCGCAGACATAGCGTAGCGTTGCGTTTTATTTTCTTAGCCGTGCAGGACGCCATCTTCATGGTCCTTCGAATGTCCTGTGTGAACGTCCGTTGCCCAAGGATCTGTGATGCTTTTTTCTGGAATATACTGGGCTTGGAAAGTCTCTCTGTGCAGGCTATCCCCTTGGTTGATCAACCAGGTGCTTTTTGGTGGCAGCGGGGCCATATACTCTTGTTACGGCCCAGACCTTTGTATGGGCGTAACAATGCCTTCAATAAATAAGTCGAAAGTCATTTGTTATTCGTTTGGGACTTTCGATAGCTCGCTTTCATAGTCCGCCGGACTATAGGACTCAATTCGGGACTTATTTGGGAATTTGTCCTAAGTTCGGTACTTTGTGTGTTTATTTGGTACTTTGTGTGTTCCGGACCAGTTATTTTGGGCCTAGCCAGAAGTACGAGATCTTCTAGGGGCCGGGCCGGCCCTAGACGTCATACAGAACCTATTGGGGCTTGACGGCAGTATATGTATCTGGAAGATCGGCGCGCATGTCGGCGCGCCTGCACACCAACTTGCCAGCTTGGTAGCGCAGCTAGGTGAAATTGGTCTGTGGACGATGGACTCTCTCTCTTTGGTTTGATGATTAATGAAACGAGTGTTGACGACTCTCTCAGACCAGGGGGCACTAATCCGGATGTCATTTGCCTCATGACATGCCGTGTTATATAGCTAGATTAATTAATCATGTTATAAGGCCTAGCTGAGGATAAACCGCTGCTCAGTTAGTCAATTTACTGCGATCTTTGCTTGCTATCGCGGTACGCGGATGCGCGGCTATGCCGGCTTATTAAACTGCACCTTATACTAGATTAGATCTTTCGCACCGTCCGGCACAGGACGTAACACTGGATCGGAGGTAGTTCTAGAGGTTTTCCACAGGTGCTCGCGAAGAGCCCTTGTGTTTAAGCCGCTAGGTGCATTCTTAATAGCGCAGGGCCTGCGCTGGACCGGCCCAATATTTAGTGAGATAGAAAGCCGAGTTCGACCCGCCAGCCTGGGCAGCTGGCTGTGGTGAAAGGCGGCATCGTCTAGCTGAAAGGGCGGTCAAGTGTAGGGCTTAGAAGCATCACCTGTCGACTGGGCACCGACGGGGAGCTCGGCTCTGCACCACTACAAGGAATCGGCGCCACAAGCTAGGGAGGAAAGTCGGCTGCGCAACGCCAAGGTACGTTTTGTCATGCAGTATGTGGTAGTAGCTTGCAGCCAACCGCTTTGCTCCGACTCTCTTACCTGCAACGCGTAGGATGTGCGCCCATCCTTGTTGTTTTGTTTGTGAATTTGTCGTTTCTGTGACGTATTGTGACTAGCGTCCTGGCTGCGAAAGCTGTGGGCGCTGGTAGGGTGGTTTCCGTGGCTTCGTCCTTGCGAAAAGGCGGGCAGTTATCACGGAGGCTACCCTCTTGTATGGAATTAGGGGCGCGAAGCTCCTGATTTCTGTGATAGTGATTAGATTAGAGCCAGTTGGCATCCCACCCCTGTGACAGGTCACACACTAGAGGTAAAAAGGTTCCTTTCTCTTTTCTATCTCTGTCTGCTGGCAATAGACAACGTGTGTGATGGCTAATAGTAATAATAGAAATAATAATAGATATAATAATGGACTTGGGGGTTGGGATAGTGATGTATCTAGGCAACTTTACTATGCTGTGGCACATGATGGAGGCACAGGGAAAGTAGGTATTTTCTATAGCTGGGTAGACTGCAAGAACTATATAGTGGATAGGCATAGGGCTATCTTTAAGGGATTCAAGACAGCATGGGAAGCAGATAGGTTTATCCAGGAATACATGACACGTCCAGTAGGCTTGCACGTAGAGGCACCACCTCAGGAGATTAGGACTCGCCCAATGCCTAGGGGCCGTAGCTGTGCACCCAATAGTGCAACAGTAGAGAGCAGGACGGGGGACACACAGGCTGTCACAGTCACGTTCAGCCAACTCACTGTCAGCACCCCACCTAGGCAGCCACCTAGTTTCTAGAGGAGTAGAGTACTAATTATAGCTTACTATATAATAGCTACATTAGCAGAATAACGTAGGGCAGTCGCTTGGTTGATTGCTTGTGGGCATGTGCATGGCATTTTCCTCCTTCTTCCTCTCTCCTTCCTTCCTTCTCTTGTGGATGTGGTACTGGTAAACATGCCGCGGGGTAAAAAGAAGGTACGCGGCACGACTAGGAGTCATTCCGAGGAGGGAGGTGCAGACTTGGATAGGCAGGGCAGCCCAGAGTACCAAGTACAGGAGGTATCACAACAGGGCTCGTCCTACCAGCAAGGCAGTCCTGTAGGTCACCCAGGTGAGCTGGCTAGTACCTCCCGTGAGCCGCGAAGGCCACGAGGAGCGGATAGGATGGATAATAGCGAGGAATACCAGCCGCAGCGAATGCAGGCTGAGTATAACCAGCTGATGGAACGGGCAGGTGATGAGACCCGGCCCAGATCGAATCCCACGAGTGCAGCCCAGCACCAGTCAGTGCAGCCGCAGCAACGCCCGCCCGGGCAGCCGCAGCAGCACCCAGTGCAGTCCCCACAGCAGCATTCGGAACAGCAACAGCCGTTGTCGCAGCAGTGGCAGCAGCATCCAGTACAGCAGCAGCAGCCACCGCCGCCGCAGCAGCAACAGTGGCAGCAGCAGCCAGTACAGCAGCAGCAGCCACCGCCGCCGCCGCAGCAACAGTGGCAGCAGCCGCAGCAGCTTCCGCCGTTGCAGCAGCAGCAGCAGCCGCTAAGCCAGCCGACCGGGTCGCAGATGTATGGTCCGCTTAGTCAGAACGCGACCTATTATCACGCGCAACGTGCCCAACGATTACAACATCCCTGGGCGAGCGGTCGACGGGTTTCTTTTGGCAGTGACCTGCAGTCCAATGCGACATCGCTGTGGACCCAGGACGAGGCTAGGGTTCCACCGCCGGTATACGATGAGGCTAGGCCCGCGTCGTCCCATCCGGCGCGCAATGTCCCAGCAGCCGGACCTGCGCGGCCGAGCGTGTCGCATGGCAATAACCTCAACTTGAGTCGCATGGCACCCAGTGATCCTGGCTACGCGCATCCCTCGTCTGTCTGGCTACAACGCAGCGCGACTAGGTCAGCGCCTGCATCGGCAGATGACTCGTTGTCGATCTTTAACGTTCCGCCGTATCGCGCAGTGGGCGGACCTCGGGCCGACGCGTTTAAGGCGCCGCCCATGCCTGACTTTAAACCAGTGCCCAAGCTGCGCGCGACTATGAACCCTCGCGAGATCGACGAATGGACGCGTATGTGGGTACAGATCTACTGGGCGTGGTGCAACCACAATGGGTGGGAGCTAGCTACCGAGGTTCTTATCTCCTACGTCGTCACCAACTGCATGGATCCCTCAGTGGTCGGCATACTCAACTGTGAGAGTGTCGCGTCGCGCTTGTACCCTCGCACAGTAGAGGAGCTACTAGAGCGCATTGAGCGCAAGCTGGTGCCCCCTGACTGGAAGCTCCACGAGCGTCTGGCTTTTGCCAAGCTACGCCAAGGCACCACACCGTTCCGCGAGTTTCTGACAGAGTTTGAAGCATTCTCGGCTCGCCTTGAGGACTTGACCTGGACCGAATATAGGTCGCGGTTCATTGAGGCGCTGAGTCCGGAGCTCCTAGATGAGGTGCTAAAGCGCTTTGCTGAGATACCGTGGGAGCAGTGGGATGTGATCGAGATCCAGCAGTACCTTCTAAAGGTGTCAGATGTGCTCGCACGCCGCCGCGCAGCGGTCACCTATCGGCATGCTGGTGCTGCACCGCGTCGCGTCCACTTCACTACGGTGGACCAAGATGGGTCCTCTGAGGACATTATCGACCACGAGCAGGAGGACGGCGAGTATGAAGCGCCCCAGGTCAATGCAATCGATGCGTCCAAGGCGCGATGCTTCCGGTGCGGCGAGGTCGGTCATCTCAAGAAGGACTGCACGCGACCACCACGGGATCGCGATCGTGGCGACGAGCAGACGTCACCCCGTTTCTCCGGGCCTGCCTTCGGTAAGCGCCCGGAACAAGCACGGCGCCCAGACCGGCCTCGCAACGCGGGCGAGCGCGCAGCCAAGTTGCAGGACGCCCGGCAGCGTCCCACGCAGCACCAGACGCCCCGCGCTACGGGTCCTTCGTTCCAGCGGGTGAACCGCGAGTTGAATGAGTTGTTCTCACAGCAACAGGACTCGGGTAATGGCGCCTCGGGGGTTATGGATGGCAAGGCGGTCGCCGGCTATGGGCATGGCGACGAGGAGGATGAGGTAGAGGGGGAAGAGTGGACCGGGCGGTCGAACGAGGCGGTCTCCCGGCCCTCCGTTCCTCGTGCGTAGTGTCCCTGCCTACACGGATAGAGGTAGATGTAGGACAGGTAGATAAGATAGCGCAAGTCAATAACGTCGGGCAGATAGACAGCTTAGATAAGGACACCCCGTTGGTAGCGAATACCAGCGTGGGCGCAGAATCAGTCGTTACAGTAGATAGTCGCACCCCGCTTGTAGCGAATACAAGTGCGGATGCATCCTTGGGCGAGACTTCTGCTCCAAACACGCAGCCGGCCACGGGTAGCGCAGCGAGCTCCGACCAGCCTACGCGCGCAACTCCGGCTGGTACCCGCAACTTGCTCCTGTTTAGGGGAGGTCTGGCTGTACCGGGATCAGCATTAGACCCCTACCTCAAGGACAAGACCGTCATGGACGTGCAGTTCATGGTGGACACGGGTGCGTCTACGTCGTTCATCAACGAGGCATTGGCGCGTCGCGCAGGATACGACATCCGGCCACATGCGACAGTGGTGAATGTGACCTATTCAGATGGTCGCAAGAGCCCCTCGCCTGGTCGGGTTGATATCAAGGCTGTGATTCAAGGCATCCCTGTGGAGCTCACAGCCACGGTCGCACCGCTGGGAGCTGCCGACATCATCATCGGCATCGACTGGCTGGACGCGCAGGATGTGGACATTAGCATTCGGCGTCGCGTGGTGTGGTTCCCTGACGGTTCCTTTTGGAGCCCTGTCAGCGAATACCAAGTGCAGGGCCCCGACGTGCATAACATCACGCACGAGCGGGAAGTCACCCAGCCCCGCAACGCCTCGCAGATCCTCATGAGCCTCAAGTCACTGGAGAGTAAGCTGCGTCGAGGCAAGGAGTACTACATGTACCGTCTTGACCTCTCCAACATAGAGGTTCTCCTTAATGAGATCGGCGTGGGGTTTACACCCGAGGAGACGGAGCGTTATAACGCGGTTCTAGCGCGACGGGAGAAGCTCTTTGACGAAAGCAAGCAGGAGTTTCCCCCGCACCGCTCAGTGCTCCACCGCATCCAGGTGAAGGAGGGCTATGGTCCCACGTCCTCCCCCATGTACCGCATGGGTCCAGTTGAGCTGGTGGAGCTGAAGAAGATCTTGATGGCGCTCTTGGAGCGGGGTCTCATCGAGCCTAGCAATAGCCCCTTCTCGGCTGGTGTGCTACTGGTCCCTAAGCCTGGGGGCAAGTGGCGGCTCGTCACGGACTACCGGAAGCTCAATGCTATCACGGTAAAGTCCAAGTACCCCCTTCCGCGCATCGACGATATCTTCAACCGCGTCCAAGGAGCCACGTGCTTTACAGTCCTAGACTGCGCGGATGGCTTCTGGCAGCTTCGCATCGCCCCGGAGGATTGTCACAAGACGGCGTTCAACACGCCCTTTGGGCATTACCAGTTTCGGGTGGCCGCGATGGGTTTGTGCAATTCCCCCGCGAGCTTCCAGATGCTCATGAACGACATCCTCCGCCCTGTCATGGGAACCGCGCATCTTCCGCAGGTTTCCCGTGACCTCAAGGACCCCAACAGGGGCGTGAAGCCCCCGTGGTCCTACAAGCGCACATGCGCTCTCGCGTACCTGGACGACATCCTCGTGTACTCCAAGACTTTCGAGGATCACTTAGAGGACGTCGACACAGTGTTGCGCATTATGGAAGAGGAGCATCTTTCGGTCCGCAAGGCCAAGGTCCGCGCTGGACGCAGCGTGCCCTTTTTGGGTCACACCCTCTCTGCCGCTGGCGTCGCGACGGACCCCGCAAAGATTGCTTCCATCCAACAGTGGCCGACCCCGACCGACGTCAAGGGTGTGCGCAGCTTTTTGGGTATCGCGTCATACTACCGACGCTTTATCCCCCGCTTCGCGACAATAGCTGCCCCCATCAACGCCCTCCTCAAGAAGGGTGTTCCCTTTGTCTGGTCGGAACCGTGCCAGCAGGCCTTCGAGGCCCTCAAGCACAGCTTGACCACAGCACCCGTGCTCGCTATCCCGGATCCGTCAAGGCCCTTTGTGGTGGCCACGGACGCGAGCAAGGTTGCGATTGGCGGCGTCCTCCTGCAGGACCAGGGTCAGGGGTTACAGCCGGTTGAGTATATCTCCCGCACCATGATCCCCGCCGAGCGTAACTACCCGGTGCATCAGCAGGAGCTTCTTGCTGTGGTCTACTGCTGTCACACTTGGCGCCATCATCTTCTCGGGGCTCAGTTTGACGTTGCGATTAGCGAGCAGGGGGACCTTGATCCCCACCGGCTGATCATCCACACGGACCATCGGCCCCTCACGCATCTGCTCGCCCAACCTAACTTGACGCCCCGTCAGGCGCGGTGGATGGAGTACTTGTCTCAGTTTGCCCCTTTCAAAATTCAGTACGTGAAGGGTGCAGAGAATGTGGTCCCGGACGCCCTTTCTCGGCGGGCGGACTACGCAGATTTTTATGAGACTATGGACGTACTTCACACCACATGTGGCTCCGCGCAGGAGCCTGGCTCGCCTTGTGGCGACCCAGGGTCGCCGCACAGTCGCTATCTGTTCCACACCGGTCGCACGACCCAGGACGACCTGTCTCCCGACTGGGAGGCCGCGCGCGAGGACGTGCGCGCCCCCGGGGAAAGGGAGGGGTCCCGGTCACGAGTGCCACTCAGCCACGTGGTACCGGCTCAGGGAATTTTTCACCTGCAGCGCATCGGGCCCCCTACCATTTTTTCGGAGTACGTGCACCAAACCCTTGAGGAGGAGGCGGACACGTACACGATCACTCTGTCCTGGAGACGTTGATTAGTCGGTTCACTGTCACGGAGCCCGCGGCCTTAGAGGCAATCAGGTCGCACCCCAAGCAGATGGGCAAGCTCCCGTGCAAGTTCCAGGACGGGCGACTCTATGTCATGGTGAGGCCAGACTGCTGGCGCCTGTACGTCCCGGAGTTATGTCGAGCGGCTCTGCTCCATGAGCTCCATGACTCTCTCGCCGGTGGCCACCAAGGGATCCACCGCTTGCTGCCACGGGCCAGAAAGAACTTCTATTGGCCAGGCATGCGAGAGTACATTGAGACGTACGTGCGCGAGTGTCCATCATGTCAGATCATGAAGTCCCGCAATACGGGCTCACAGGCGGTCCCCCAGACCCTACCAGACCCGATGGGCCCTTGGGATTCCCTGATGATGGATTTTGTTGGCCCCTTCCGGAAGACCAAGAATGGCAACAGCATGATTCTGGTTTTCCTGGACCGTTTGACGCGCATGTGTCACCTGGCACCATGTCCGGCCGAACTCACGGCCGAGGCTTGCGCTAAGCTATACCTTCACCACGTGTTCAGGTACCACGGACTCAGCCGGCAATTCATATCGGACCGAGACAAGCTGTTCACGGCCCGCTTCTGGCAGGAGTTCTTTGAATGCCTGGGCACCAAGGTGTCGCTGGGGACAGCATATCACAGCTCGTCCTCCCACCTGGTGGAGAGGCTGAACCGCACAGTGCAAGAGACCATGCGCCACTACACCGACGCGGTGGGAAGCAACTGGGAAGAGTTCTTGGGTTTGGTGGAGTTCTCCCTGAATAACGCCCCCCAGGCAGCTCATGGCTTCACACCATTCTTCCTCAACACGGGCAGGCATCCGCTCACGCCGACTGACCTTCTCACAAGCCCAGCCTTAGCTGAAAAGTCGGTCCGGCGAGACACCCTCGAAGGGGTGGAGAGGCTGCTGGTCCAGATGCGCCAGGCCCATGACAGTGCGGTCAAGGGCTACCGGGCCGCCGCAGAGCGCTACATGGCGAGGACTGCTGGCCGCCTAGATGCGCGCACGCCGGCCATCGAGGTGGGCGACTGGGTACTGGTGGAAGGCCCCCGCCTAGGACGTTTCTCTGAGAAGGTAGAGGGTGAGCTCAAGACAAAGCTCCGTCCTATGTTCCTGGGGCCACACAAGGTTCTGGAGAAGCTTGGAGATGTGATGTTCAAGGTGGACATCCCGAGCTCCTGGAACACTTCCTCCAACTTCCATCGAGACCAGCTCAAGTTATACCACCAGAACTCCATCCAAGGTCGGCTCAACCCGCCGGCCCCTGTCGAGTACAACCCCGAGACTGGAGAACAGGAAGACGAGGTGGCCGAGATCGTGGACCACCGGGACATCAAGCGTGGGAGAGGTAGACAGCGACAGTATCGCGTACGGTGGCGTTTTGCTCAGCATGATTACGAGGATTCGTGGCGAACCGAGAATGAGCTAGAAGGGTGTGAACGTCTGCTTCGCGAGTATAAGGCCAAGCATGCCCTCCACTAGGCTACCGCGAAGGTAGTAGTGGTGGGGGCGCTATGACAACGGGCTTGATCACGTGTAGCCAGGATGCCGCGAAGGCACTTGTGTTATTCACGTCGATGTGTACGCACCATCGTGGTAATTGGGTCGAAAAGCATCCCCAACGCCATGTGCAAGCAGGGCCGACTCGGCGAACGGGCGGTTCTGTCACACCTGTGGTGACACCGATCCAGCAACAGGACGGTGATGCCGTGCGAACCATTCGGACTCAGGGCACGGGCGGAATGACGGTTCTTGTCGGGACGGGACCGACCCGGCGAACGGGCGGCTCGACCGACCTGACTAAGCTCGATTCCGAGGATATCGAGCGCAACCAGAAACGCCCCAAGTGGAACCGGATGCCCAGCGAGAAGTTAGACGTCGCGCATGTACGAACGAGGTGTCGGCGGGCAGCGTCTCCGCGGATTCCCAGAGTCCGCGCCGAGAATCGCGAACTTACTCCGAGCGGGTGGCCCGCGTGGAGACGTCCCGCGCCCATATACCGAGAGGCGTGGCCCGATACCAGCGGTGGGCTTTATATCTCCCGCGCAGGGGTCTTTGATCGTACAGGCGGTGGCTCGACCGGCGCCATGGACGGTGGGCGCTTACGTCAGCGCGTTTCCCGGCCCACAACGAGTACGCCCCTTACGCGAGTTTCGGGGTGTTCCCGTCTACATTGAACTCCCACCACCGCCGTTCGTGGCCGTCGACAGCGGACTATCATCGACCGCAACCGCTGCACTTTGAGGCAGGAACTCATGCGTATGTGGAGCGAGGCTCCATGCGCGAGCTAGTCTGCTTCGACTTGCACCCAGGGAGGGCGGCCCCGCGACCCCAGGACTGCCTAGAATCGACGCCAGAGGGTTCTGGTACGCGTTACGGCCCCAAGCGGGAGCTGCCAAAATACATGGTAGATGGTAAACCTCGAAAGGTTGACTGTCCCAAGTATGCTCCGTGCGAGGGAGAGGCATTCCTCGACTGGGTTGTGCCCAACTTTGTGAGGGCTCCGGGCTTTCGCTTCAACGCTCTCCAGGTGCGCGTCGTAGTGTTGACCATGGCGGGGGTTTCTTTGCGGAGCATGGATGTGGGGTTATTGATTGGAACGCGGGCACAATCATGTTCACGCACCCGCAATACCTGGCCGCATTCATGTCGTACTGGCCCACCGGGACGTGGGTAGACCTGCTCAAACGCGCACCAACGTGAACGAATACCAGCTCGCAT
The DNA here is from genome assembly GCA_009746045.1 of Mesostigma viride. Lineage (NCBI taxonomy): Eukaryota > Viridiplantae > Streptophyta > Mesostigmatophyceae > Mesostigmatales > Mesostigmataceae > Mesostigma > Mesostigma viride. Next base: position 3,956 of record RPFO01000709.1, on the reverse strand, counting down.
ACAATGCGGATCACCTCGCTAACCCCGGGAAGATCCTCGAGGAAATTGGTGAGCAGGGTCGCCAGGTACTCCACGAGTATCGTCAACGGAAGGCGCGGTCGGGAGGGGTGGGCCCTAGCATTGGAGGAATGTGAGGGTCGCGACCTCCTCATGGACAGTCTTGCAGACGGGATGACGAGTTCAGCACTTGCGCGCGCATCTCCGCACAGGCAAGACGTGATTCAGCTTGGTGGTCCTCCCTGCATCGACCGCATTGGACAGTTCTGCACGCGAGCACCTCCCGTAGTCGCTGATGACGACTGCCGTGAGCCATATTTTGGCCTTTGCTCGGCGGTGGCGTTTACAACGCTGTCACATGCTGGCGCGTGCGCGCCCCGCGGATCACTGTTGCGCACCCCAACTGTTGCGTGCCCGCCACTGTGCATGGTCGCGCGCAACATGTCTGCCACGCGCGTATTATTATCCCAGTTGTGATAGGCATCGTCGCCTGCAACCATGCATCCGGTAGTATTGGTATCGGTCGACCCCATCCATTGGGTTAATTGTCTTGCATGACGTTGATTGGTGTGCGCCTCTGATTCGGGTCGCTGGCGGAATTTTATATGCTGCCGCGGCCCTGCACTAGCGCGGTCGCCAGGGAGGGCAGCGGTGAGAGGGAAATTAATTGATGGATTTGTGGGAAGTGGGGGAGATTCCAGGAAGGATTATGGGGGTTCCTGTTCCTGCTGTTCCAGTCCAGAGATCCAGAGTTTCCAGTCACATTGCCCTCATGGATTGCAACGGGATGGCGACAGCATCCCATGCATCGGCTATCAAGGAATTGTCCTTGTGTGGCAACGCCGGGTAGAATTGGCTTTACTAACCCGCTGGCGAACAGGGGTTGGGACATAGTATCCCCATGGCCGATTTTGTACTATTGTTCTCTATAGCTGACTGCCCAGCCTGGGCAATTGTCGCTTTTGTGTGTTGCTTGTTTTGCTTGCAAGAGCTTCTTTTTTTTTCTTGTTTGTTTGTTTGTGTTAATTGTCTTGTTGCGTGCGCCCCAAGCCTGGACGATATAGCTATCGTCCCCTGGGGAAGGCAGGAGTGTTACGGCCCAGACCTTTGTATGGGCGTAACAATGCCTTCAATAAATAAGTCGAAAGTCATTTGTTATTCGTTTGGGACTTTCGATAGCTCGCTTTCATAGTCCGCCGGACTATAGGACTCAATTCGGGACTTATTTGGGAATTTGTCCTAAGTTCGGTACTTTGTGTGTTTATTTGGTACTTTGTGTGTTCCGGACCAGTTATTTTGGGCCTAGCCAGAAGTACGAGATCTTCTAGGGGCCGGGCCGGCCCTAGACGTCATACAGAACCTATTGGGGCTTGACGGCAGTATCTGGAAGATCGGCGCGCATGTCGGCGCGCCTGCACACCAACTTGCCAGCTTGGTAGCGCAGCTAGGTGAAATTGGTCTGTGGACGATGGACTCTCTCTCTTTGGTTTGATGATTAATGAAACGAGTGTTGACGACTCTCTCAGACCAGGGGGCACTAATCCGGATGTCATTTGCCTCATGACATGCCGTGTTATATAGCTAGATTAATTAATCATGCTATAAGGCCTAGCTGAGGATAAACCGCTGCTCAGTTAGTCAATTTACTGCGATCTTTGCTTGCTATCGCGGTACGCGGATGCGCGGCTATGCCGGCTTATTAAACTGCACCTTATACTAGATTAGATCTTTCGCACCGTCCGGCACAGGACGTAACAACTCTTCTTGGCGTTTTTCATCCATGGCATGTCAACCAACGCATGCATGCCAGCCCCTAAACAAGAAAACACTAAGTCACCAAAGAATGGAATTCAGGGCATGGTCATGAGCAGGGTAACAGCAGCATTAATATTAAATGGGCATGATGTCAACAGGAAAACACTAAGTCACGTGAGGAAAGTCTTTTTATGATCCCAAACAGCCTGGACGTGGCCGTGTGCCAAATGAATTTGTATAGTCCGCGCATTTCCGGCGCAAGTCGCCGGCCGGACCTTGTGACAGCGCCAGAATCATTATTAACATTGTATGACTTTTGTAGGTAGAAAAATGTCTGTGGAGACGCTGTGCGTCGCGCTTAAATATTTTAATGTAATTTTAATGAAAAGTTTGAAATGTTTCGTAAACCTTACCTAAGCTTAGCCGCTAGGCGGCTAAGCTTAGCCAAACCACATGTGCACATCGATATAGTCTCAAAAAACAAAACTCGGCTCGGCCGATGACGACTGATGAGTGATGACTGATGAGTGATGGCAATCATGGAGACACGAATCATGGCCTGCGGTACCGTTCTTGTCCAGCACCGAAGCCAATGCCACGGTTATAGTCTCAAAAAAAAAACCTCGCGCACAGGAACGGTGTTGACAGAGTGAGCTAGGCAGATTACGTCTCAAAAAAAAAAAATTGGTTAATAAAATCCCCATTGGTTAATAAAAATACCCATTTACCCGGAAATTTAAGATTAGGAATTGGCGGGGATCTCTGACGCAGCCGCCATTTGGCTACAGCTGCTGACATCACTTAATTAAGCTCCTAATTCCGAGTTTTTCGTTCACTGTTCAGTGCACTGTTCAGTACATGATATATAGTCTCAAAAAAAAAAAAGTGATTGACCGAGTGATTGACCGAATGGACACTTCCCGCCAGGTCATCCGCCCTATTTCATACATATTCTGACACGAAATCTGACAGAAATTGTTGTAGTCTCAAAAAAAAAAAAAGTGATTGACCGAGTGATTGACCGAATGGACACTTCCCGCCAGGTCATCCGCCCTATTTCATACATATTCTGACACGAAATCTGACAGATATAGTCTAAAAAAAAAAAAACATAGAATATATGGATATATGGTAGAAACGAATCATAGTAATAACCACTGAGGTTTCGAGCCCTGGATAATGGATTGGTCGGACCCGGCATCGCAAATACCGAATCTGTTGACCCGCCTTTCACCTGTCACCGCCACACGTGTGTGTGCCCACCTTTATTAGGATTCGCTGATACTCATTTCCCCTCTCACCTCTTTGGTCCATAATTGGCTAATAAAATATACCCATTTCCCCGAAAATCTGTTGACCCGCATAATTGGCTAATAAAATATACCCATTTCCCCGAAATCTGTTGACCCGGCTTCTGAATTTACTGGAGCGCTGCCAGCACGTGCGCGCGCGCTCGAGGGCGATCCGACTTTCCGACATTGATGATGACGATTGTTACTGCAAGGGTATGATAACCTCCATTTCTAGGACTTGAAATGCCGCATGTATCTAAGATTAAGCAAGCGGCCTTTACAGCTGCCTGCAGCCCTTCACATTGGCGCTCAGCAGCATGCAGTTAGACCGCGCGTTCTGTACGTACTTGCTGTACGCGCGCTCGGTACATTGCAATTGTCAATGCGGGCCGGGGCCGGCAACTGCGTAAACAAACGAGCAATTACACTGGCTGCACGGCGTGCTTGTGAAGCTTAACTCTGCGCAGGTGCACAGTAACTGCGATGCCGTCTATCTCGCACAATGCCCCGCCGGGCATGCAGCAGCTTACCCGCGGCCGCCAGCTGCAAGCGGGCACGTCCAACATAGTACCGTTATTTGACTGGCCGACCTTGGGTCCGACATCCTTCCTGTTCACGTGTCCATGCTGATTTTGTCCCATCTTTCCCTTGACGACCGGTGAGTTGTCGAAACTGGCAATAATCTGAACTTTTAATTTTGGCTTCACACTTCAGACCACCTCGCCACAACAACACGATCAAATACCTGACGTCTACCACGAGTACTAAAAGCCGGCATTAATTAATTATGTGTTGTTCTCATGTGTCCGTCGGCTTCACGCGTGCCATATTCTGTCCTTCTCCCTCCGGTGTTGTGTCCCGACTTTCCTCGCTCTTACAGGCTTCGCTGCGAGGCCGTGTGCAGTATGTGGA